>OMLF01048280.1:0-31900 GCA_900302615.1 Holocentrus rufus | reverse complement strand
AACTCAGTGTTAATTTTGACAGCGATTTTAGATTTCGTCTTAGTCTTAGTCTTTAGACGAAAATGCATATTAGTTTTAGTCACAATTTAGTCATTTTTATCCGTTGTAGTTTTAGTCTCGTTTTTGTCCACGAAAAGTCGAAACGTTTTAGTCCAGTTTTAGTCGACGAAATTACATTTTAGTCATCATTTTAGTCAACTTTCAGTCACATATGATAGTCCATTTTAATTAACAACCTTGTACTACCTAACATTAATTTAAATTTGCAGTATTTAGATGATACAGCGGCTGTGTTGTTGAAGCGTGTTGTGTTTAGTAGTGGTGTTTGATTGCATGACGGGAGAATTAAACCTGACAAACCCAAGTAACGTTATCCAGATGCTAATGGTTGTCTCCGGTTTCATTTCCTGCAGCTATCAACTTGTCAAAGCTCCCCCGACATTGCACATTCTGCAGATGGACTATAACTACAAACTACAAACTGAGCTACACGTTCGAAATTCAGATCAATCGCGCAAAGTGCAACATGCAAAATGCAGTTTAAAAAACACTAAAATTGCTCCGAGCCCCGACAAGTTGGCTCAGCCTCATAAGTCAGCAATGTAGACAGAGGAAGTTATTCAAATCTTTCCTTGCTGTTTCACCACAGTTTCCAACTGCTGCTCAGAGACAAAGTAATCCATGTAATCCAGCAGGAGTTTTGCCAAAATAAAATGTGTTCCTTGTTTCCAAAAAAAACACTTTTTTTTACTTTCGCTTTCTGCAAGCGACGACGGGTTTGTTTATAAATACAGTTTGTGTTTTTGGCACCATCTAGCGGTAGGATACCCTAACCCTATTTACCAGTGACAAGGATGTACTGCATTCCTTGCTTATAATTTGACTGAGACACAAGCCACAGGGAAAATATGCATTTTGGATGTCCGGACTAAAACGTCCAACATTTTTAGTCTCGTCTCGTCTCGTCAACGAAAATGAACATACATTTCGTCATAGTTTTTATAAACAGGGATCTATTTTTAGCTCGTCATCGTCTCGTCTTCGTCATGGAAAAAAGGGTTGTTGACGAACATTTTTCATCATAATTTTCGTTGAAGAAATTAACACTGCCTGCAAGCTGACCAAAAACGGAAAAATGAAGCAGCCAAGAGAGCGACCACCCCCGTTTAAAAAAAAAAAAACAAAAAAAACATCGGCATCAGCATCGGCCATTGGCCAAGTTGTTATGTTAAACATCGGTATCGGTATCGGCCCAGAATTTCACAATGGGTGCATCCCTAAATATAACTGAAGTGCTGTATGTGCTGCTGTTGTTGTTGTTAGAATAATTCTTAATAGATTGCACGTTCCCTCCTGTAAACCACATTTTTTATGTGTATTTGCTGGTTTCATGTGGTTCCTATCAATAACAATTATTGGCCTAAGGGAAATGTTACCACACCCTAATATGCCACCTCATTTGACAACCGTTTTCCATTTTGTGCAGTCCACGTCAGAGTCTTCAACACATCACATGATAAACACAGAGGCAGCAATTCAAATTTAGACTTGCTTTTGACTGAAAGCAGTTTGGCTGCATAAGTGTTGACTCTATATTACAAAGCTGACTTTACAGCTTTTTATAACTAAATTTTGATTTTTTGCAGGTAAGGTGGATTTAGCATGAGTTACATATGTCCAATGTATAAGATGTGAAATTATGTATGGCACTGAAGTACAGTCCATGGATTTAACTATGCACTTAATAATCCCAATTAATAATCAGATTTATTAATACCATGGAGTAGGCAGGCTTAAAGGAGTACTCCAATGTTTTGGAAAAAATAACCTTTTTCCAACTTACCCAGACTGAGACAAGATGTTTGATACCATTTTCACCTCTGTATGTCCACTGGTTTGGTTCCGATGAGTAGCTTTTTTTTGTTAGCTGAGCGCAAAGACTTGAAGTCTATAGGAGTCATTAGCCTAGTTAAAATTTCCAAGATGTTTATTTCAAATACACATGATACATTGTGTAAATAAGACAGCTTTGGAGTTGCAACAAGTTGTAAGATTTACTTTTTCACTTTGAAGGAGCAAGGCTAATGGCTCCTGTAGACTTCAAGTCTTTATGTTAAGCTAACATGAAATGTTATCCATGGGAACCAAACCAGCATTCCCTTAAAACTTTAAAAATTGGTGATACACAGGTGTGGATATTTCTGTGATTAGGTGGTAGAATGACTGGGCGTCTTGTGTTTTCATTAATACAGGGGGCGAGCTTTTCTAAGTTCTGGACAATGCAATTGTTGAGGCTTAATTCACACCTAAATATCATTGCCTTCACTCCCTGAAACCAATGGCATCCTCCAGGTTACATCTGGTCATCAAGTATTTTCTCTGGTGTTTAGTGTGTTTTATAACATAATTAAATGTAGGATTTGCATTTTTGTGAGATAAGCATTTTATCTAGTGCTATTGGCAGTTATGACTCTATGAGCTGACTAACTCAGGTGTTTGGCCAGTGATTATATTTGCTGCTCCACTGCAGTTAAGTCTAGGTATGGCAAGGAATGATAAAACATAATTTTATACCTGACTTCCTCTCAAGATTCAGTGAGGGGTCTGTATTTCTGTCCACACAAGGCATTTCTGTTACAACAAGGCACTGAAGATTAA
This sequence comes from Holocentrus rufus, assembly GCA_900302615.1. Classification (NCBI taxonomy): domain Eukaryota; kingdom Metazoa; phylum Chordata; class Actinopteri; order Holocentriformes; family Holocentridae; genus Holocentrus; species Holocentrus rufus. The sequence goes on along the minus strand of OMLF01048280.1, from coordinate 29,242 downwards.
CAACAGCCTCTTGTCCTCTTTGGTTGAACTTGGTCTGCTGTGTCTTCCTCTTAACAAGTCATGATCTGTTCAAACATGGAGCAGTCAAACTCGTTCTGCAGGCAGCCAGAGGCAAAGACTTGTTGGCATACCGTACTCTGCATTCTTTATTCCACATCCTTGAAGAGAAAAAAAATCCCACCATTGTTCATGGTCATATGCGTACTGATAATAACTGCAAGTGAAAGACAAAGAGAGAATGGAAGGGCACTTAAGTGTCTGAAATCCCTGATTCAACCAGAAATATTAGTCACTTTTTTTTGACAAGAGCGGAGGTTCTTGTACTGTGGGGATTGGACTGTAGACTGGATTACAACACTGGCAATACTGCACATGGAAGCTGGCACTGAAAACAGGAAATGGAGGAAAAAAACAGTAAGATGTTTGAGTGTGGGGGGATGATGTAGGGCATCCACTGTTCGCACTATAAATACTCGAGACAGGCAGTATATTCATGGCGTATAATGGCACACTGGATTAAATACATACCTGTGCATAGCTGAATGAAATGATGCTCAGGCTTTTTTTCCATGGCTGCCTGGCATACTCTACATTTCCCACCATGCTCTTATTTACACCCCGCAGTTGAGTTACCTTTGCATTGGCAAACATGTAACCCTTTTTGTTTATTTTTTTAAGAATTTGGAGGTATTTCTACGTTTTTGGCCAGTTATAGTGGAGAGAGACCGGAAATACAAACAATTATACAATTACATCACCGAATGTCTGCAGAGACAATTGATTTAGTGTAATATTTTAATTTGTTCTGAACAAGCTATATTCTACCTCTTCTGACATAAAGGCATTTCAGATAAAATGTTAAAGTAGAAACTGTATTATATCAGCAATTCATTGAGTCACATCATCTTTCTTAAAGGAATACTCCAACATTACTTTTTCCGACTTACCCAGACTGAAATAAGTTTGATACCATTTTCACCTCTGTACGTCCACTGGTTCAGTTCCTATGGGTAGCATTTCATGTTAGCTTAGCTTAAAGACTTAAAGTCTATAGGGAGTCATTAGCCTAGCTCCATCAAAGTGGAAAAAATAAACCTCACAGCAACTCCGAAGGTGTCTTATTTACTCAGTGTATCGTGTATTTGAAATACACAGAATAAAAAAAAAACAAAACAAAACAAGGGTCATTTTAGGATAAGTTAGATGGTGGGGACTATACATGATAGGAACTATCATGTATGGCTGAGCATATGTTCAGTGGTTTTAGTTCCTACCATCTAACTTCTCTTAAAATGACTCTCATTTAAAAAATGAATTTCCAAGACGTGTATTTTCATTATTTCTCCTAAAACGAGAGTCTCCATGACCTTTTGCTTACTGTTAATCCAAATTAATTGTTTTTGGGGATAGGCTGTCGCTCAACATCTGCACGTCTACTTTTTAGTTGTTTAAAGGCATCTGAAAATCAAAGGTGGCCCAAACAGAAAGTATTAACACTGACGCAATAGACAAAATAATTGTGAGATGGAAAATAAATAGCAAAAAACATTTACATATGTAGCAGCAAAAAGTAGAAATGAATCAGCTATTGCTGTTATGAGGGTTTGATGCCTCTGCATGAGGGCCTCAGTGGTTCCAGTTTAGCCCAGGGCTTATTACTTGGTGTCCCTCAACTTGATTGGAGCCAGGTGTCTGCTGTAGAGAATGAGGGTAGTGGGGGTAGCCTATTTAACTGCAGAGGACCAGCAACAAATAATGCTGTGGGAAGGGTACTTGTAAAGATAAACATGCCCTTGCTGAAATTAGATGCTCAGGAGGACAAATTGTTCTGCTGTTGCTCATTTGGAAAATGAAATTTGCCCCTGTAATTATTTTGTGTTGTTGCTGGCCCTAATTAGAAATCATGGAAGTGAGTGAAAAGACTGTGTTGCTGGCTTGTAGGTGAATTGCGCACACTGCTGTTATTCAACATAGGGTGATTCAAAAGCAGAGTTATTCCCAGCTGTGAAATGAGTTCAGTTTTGTGATGAAAAAACAAGGGCTTGAGATATACAATAGATGCACCCTCATGGTACATGTGAAATGCTGTTACAACCAAGGACGACCATTTGTTTTTGTTGATTCGTTCAAGGTAGCTTCCAAATTTCAACTATTATTAAAACAGCTGTATAAAACAGTTGGCTTTTTGTTTCCATTTCACTTGAGAAAGTGGTAGCGAAAAAGTAAGAAATGAACAGCTAAATCAAATGAGCTCAAAAGAGAATCAGATAACGTGTAGGCATATGTATCCTGTCAAAGAGAAGCCCTAACATTTATTCAGGCAGCAAATGCTGCACAACATCAAAGAGCCTCTTCTGGGGATGTATTATCAAATTAGAATAAGAGGTTATTAGCAACTGGCTCAAAAAAAGAGAGTGTGGCTTTGGTTTGGTTCAACACATCTTTGAAGTTGTTTGGTGTGGGATGGCTGCAGTCCGATTGATTTTGTGTGTGTGTGTGTATGTGTGTGTGTGTGTGTGTGTGTGTGTGAGTGAGTGAGTGTGAGTATGCATGGTAGGGATGGTGGTGGGGGTTTTCCCATACCCAAATGTAGCCTCATAAGTAAATAGCCCCAAGGTCTTTGCCAGGAAGTTCCATATCCAATCGATTGGACCTGGTGCCAAGAACCACATTTGGGAAGCTAAGGCCTCTTTCCTGTCTCTTGTACTTTTTTTTTCTCCAGCCACCCATATTCCCAGAGGATGTACAGTGTAGCATGGGTTTACTCAAGATAAGCCATAATAACTTGGGTGACTACAGGGCAGGCTCCAAAGAAGCTCAATTCCTTTAACTTTATAAAAGTTTTTTTTTTTTTCCATTTTTTTTTTTTTTTTTTTTCAAGTGACACATGACCTACCGAACATAATCAGGTCTGAATGCAATCAGATCAGAGAGGAACTTGATAGTGACCAGCCCCTCAGCATAACAAATGATGAAGTGTACAGAAGATTCAGAGATACAGAGATTGTACTCAAAGAACAACTCAGTCATGTGTTTCTGCATTTGTTTCAGGTGTCACACTACATTCCAAAAGCATAGAAAACCTCACTTATAATCCCTGTGCCAAAAATCAGTAAACCTACTGTCCTGGCCACTTCCCCTAACATCAGTGGTATTGAAGAGTTTGGAGTGGATTGTTTTAAATTATTTCCTCATTGAACCACAATATGTTATGGACTCTTACAGTTTGCATAGAAGAGGGAGAGGAATGGAATATGCTCTCCTTTTCAGGCTCAGTAGCATCTATTTTCATCTTGGTAGACCCAGACAATATGCTTGTGTCGTATTTGTTCATTTTTCATCAGCATTTATTGGAATTCTGCAACATTTTGGGAAAAGTACCCTTTTTCCAACTTACCCAGGTGGAGACAAGATGTTCGATACCATTTTCATCTCTGTAGCTTTTCGGTAGCATTTCATGTTAGCTTAGCATAAAGACTTGAAGCCTGCAAGTCATCAGCCTAGCTTCACCAAAGTGAAAAAATAAACCTTACAGCAACTCTGAAGCTGTCTTATTTACACAATGTATCATGTGTATTTTAAATACCTGTCTTGGAATTTTTTTTTTTTAAGATAGTCGTAGGAGAATTTAGCTGGTAGGATCTATAGTTGCTGGGACCTATAACAACTAAACACGTGTTCATTGGTTGTAGTTCCAACCATCCAACTTTTCTTAAAACGAATCTCATTCTTAAAAAAAATGTATACATTATACATGATACACTGTGTAAATAAGACAGTTTCAGAGTTGCTGTAAGGTTTATTTTTTCACTTTGACGGAGGTCTACGCTAGGTTAATGACTCCTGTAGACTTCAAGTCTTTATGCTAAGCTAACATGAAATGCTACCTATAGGAACTGAACCAGTGGACGTACAGAGGTGAAAACGGTATTTAAAATCTTGTCTCAGTCTGGGTAAGTTTTAAAAAGGGTATTTTTCCCAAAACATCTGAGTAACAATGCATTTGGGGGATGCAGTTTTTCTTTGCATTCTTACATTTCTTGCATTAGTCACTGGTTCACAGCTGATCTTCTCTTCTGTTCTTCCCTAGGCCAGCCATGGTGAACAGCAGGGTGGAAGCACCCACTGTGGCAGTGATGGGCGGTGGAGGGGGGACGTCAGGCCGGTCATGTGCAGGATGTGGTGGTCGGATTGCTGACCGCTTCCTGCTCTTCTCTATGGAGCGATATTGGCATACACGTTGCCTTAAATGTTCCTGCTGCCATGCTCAGCTGGGAGAGTACAGCACCACCTGCTACAGCAAAGGAGGCATGATCCTCTGCAAGAATGACTATATCAGGTGAGCAGAACTGACAGGCTATTTATCACTGCAGGTAGAGCATTCCTAAAGGCACATTGTTTCGTGCCAAAATGAGCTAAGCGGAACAGATATTACAGTATAGCTCAAAAAAGGATTAAATGTGCACCTGTGGTATTGAGGTGCAGGTTACACTGGTGAAGTATACTTGAATCAAAAACAATGGACCCTAATGAAGGCAGCTTGTTGGCTGAAACCATTTTCCAAATAAACCTTTTTGCCATCTGAGCTTGGAGTCTGCAGCAACATTGTTCTTTCTTCAAATATATCGCTGTATACCATTTTGTCTTTTTATGGGCTTCCAATATGCAACTGATGGAATCACGTGCTCACAAGTAGCCAAATAAACAAAAGCTTTGCATTCAGTGTTGTCATATGTATGACCTTAATTTTAGTTCAAAAATGTCCCAGTAATTTGAATTTGGTTTATCAGAATTACTCAATATGAGACAATAGAGACATAACTGCCTGCCTTGACTTGCAAGAATAACTGAAGAAGAGACAGATTTTTTTTTGTTTTCATTTCTCTATAATGCACTTGAGACTGAAAGAAACTCCTGGACAATTTAAGAAGTGTGCAGGTGATTTCTGATTCTTCCATACAATTTGCTAATGAAAGATCAGCTAAGACTACTAAGACAAGCACAGACAATTCTCAGACACACAGGACATGGCCATTGCACACAATGCCACCTGGTGAATGACAGGCAGGGTGTGAGAGGACTGGAGAGAAGCAGTGGTTCAGAAAAAAAAGTCATAATAGCAGGATTTAGTTTGATTGTACCTCAGATTTCAGAGGACAGAGTGTGTCAGCAGGTGTTCACCACCCCCGCTCTCTGATACACAAGCTGCCATACATTTTAACTGTCCTTGAACCTAAATTTAATGGCACTGTGTAATTTAGGCCTCACGCTGACCTCTGTCGTTAAGCGATCGAATGACAACATCAAATAAAATCGCCTGGGTCCTCCACGCCTTTCTCTACCCCCCTCAGTCCCCCTCCAGCCACCCCATCTACCTCCCACCAAGCAAGATCAGCACATTTTAGTAGAAAGGTAACGGATACTCAGCACAGGCAGCACTGTAAACAAGCTAACAATGACAAGTGCTGAGGTCAGCAGTGTAAACCACTGTAGTTATTACTTTGTTGTTAGAGTTCACCATATTTTTACTGTTGTAGTAATTAATTAGTTAACCACATAGTATATAATAGTTGTAAGTTCAGAGAAACCTGCCAAATATAATAATGAAAAAAAATGTATAACAAAATCATCACCCACTTATTTTTGCTCAGTGTTGTGTGTGTGTTAGCCAGCTCTCATCATTCCAGCATTTATTATTTATTTATTACCTACTGAATTTCATTTAGTTTAATACATTTCATATTTTTAGACAGGATAGAGGGCACCACACTTGAGCAGTAGAGCAGCCTTCAAAAGAAACACAGAGCAGTTCTGTGAATTTTGTTTTTGGTGTTTCAGTAGTAAATGAGAACAGTATTGATTGACAAATGTATTAAACCTTTTATCTGATTTATTATATTATACAGGACGTTGTTTTCAATCAGTGCTGCAGGGAAGTAAATAAAGTTATCTTCTCAGGAGCCTCTCACTAATTTTATTAAATAAATGAAAAAAAGAAAAGTTGTAAGGGTAGTCTGACCTCATCACAGTCAATAACACAGACAGCCTACTGTTAATGCTCTAAAATTGCACTAACAATGTGCAGGTTGTGGTAGTTGATATCCTAAAGAAAAATGGGTGTGCTAGTATTTATCTAATGTTACACGACACAAGAAGCTCCATTGACAACAACATTATTTGCTTGAGTTCATAGTGACTGAAGACAGCATCTGGTCTATTGACAGTTATCAGTCAGAAAGTACTGTGACAGCACCCAAAATGTCAGCTAATTAACCATTAAACCAAATGAAGGTCACATGTGATTGCCAAGATTGCATATGTAAAGCTCTTCAAAAACTTTATAGTTTTATAGTTTGTCTCCAGTGAATGTTTGCACGACTCTCACTTATTCCTTCTTTATAGAGTCCTAGATGAAAAGCCTATTAGCACATGTAAAAGAAAAATGGAGAAGTGAACAAAAGAAACTTCTAAAAAAAAAAAAAGAATAATGTGTCTCCCCCTCTGTGGAAACATTTTGGATCTAGCACAAATGACAAAGGTGAAACCAAAAAAGATGAAGTACTATTTGCAGTCTTCCAGTTTAATGGCCCTTATATTTTTTGAGTTTTTTGGGGGCATACTGCTGACAGTAGCCTAAATTATTTATTTTGATTGCAGTTTCACTTTTCTTCAGCAGTTTTGTTCAGCAAATAATAATTTATTTATTTATTTATTTATTAGATGATGCTTGCTAATTATGGGTTTAGCTCATAATTTTTTTAAATATAACAAATCAAGCTATTTTAAGCATACAAGAGAACATTCCCTGTATTTAATTGTTCATTACAGGTTTAGCTCAGCAGGCCATCATATGTAATTGTGTGTGCCTGTTCATTTCATATCATTTATTAAATAACAAATGTAGAAAATCTGGAATAAAGTTATTTTAAGTGAAGAAGTTTAAAGTGTTCACTGATTAAAACAGATTAAAAACAGATCAGTTTGGGTATTGTGGAAACCTATTGTGTGACAGTTAAGCTTTTGACCTTGGCCTATTAGTTATTGATGTAATAAGTCAAATAATATATGTGATTAGACAAAAAAAACATGAGTTTGACTAATTTTATTATTTTTATAATTGCCATCATGATTGATTGTGTTGCAAATTTCATCACTTTCTTCAATGTAACTATCTATTGCTTGAAACTTGCATATACTGTGGTATTGGGTTTGTTATTTCAACATGTATGTTCTGTAAATACAAGCTGCCAACTGAAAAACCGCTTATATCACCCCACTAGTGATAATTACAAGTAATTCTGTGGCAATTCTGGGCAGGCTGTGCTACAGAATGTCCCACCTAGTATCACAAATTGTGGATGAGTGCCAACACAAGCAGTAAACACAGCAGCAAGTCAACTCATGTTGGCAATCACAATAAGTTATTTACACTTACAGAACACTTCTACACTACAGAAAGCAAGACATATCTATAACAGTTAAATTATGGTTGATTTTAAATAAACAAATACAAATGATATTGGATGGAGACAGTCCAACAAAAGGACAAAGGATACTTTCAAACTGAGGAAACAAAATCCCGCTCTGCTCCTTCCCACTTGACTTGAAGCAGAATGCATCCAATCACGAGAGTTCACGTACACTTTGTGGATTTGGGAATGAATGCAGTCAATGAACGTCCACACAAGAAAAGCAATGCAAATGTATGTGTGTGGTCACTTGTACGCTTTTAGACGTTTTTTTTTTTTTTGACAGTGTGCCAGTTGGTGTCTGTGAGACTGATGGGTGTTAACACAGATGGGGATTGTGTGGGTGCCCACATCTCCAGGGCAAACACTGGGCTAGGTCCAGAGAGCAGCCTCAAGGCCAGCTTAGGAGAGACTGAAACACTGTAGACTTTGTATGTCAGGCCAATAATAATACCATGGCTTTTACAACCTTGCTCATGAAATACATAAAGCTCTTACTGTACACTCAAATTACATTGTGATCTACAATTAGATACAGTGTATAGTTATAAGAGAGCTGCTATGTATTGAGGAAATTCTACATTTAGTCCACTGCAAAATACAGTATTTTTTTTTTTTCAGGTAGACATCAAAATGGTCTTTTTGAATATTAATGAGGTATTACCATGGTATTATCTCCAAATAGAAGATACTCTCTTGATCTGTGAAAAGTCTAAGGGATTTGGGCTTTTATTTCCATGCTTTTCATGCAGTATAATTGTTCTCAATATTCATGCCAGTAAAGCTGGGAGGGAGAAAGAAAGAGACTTAATTAGAGAGAAGAGGCATCCTCTTAGGCGCTCTCTTATTAAATTACTGTTTGGATTAAGATCAAATATTCATTACTCTGTGCAGTCAGTGATAGAGAGTGAGTGAGCGAGAGTGAAATGGAGAGAGAGAACAAGTTAGTTAGCTCCTGAGCTGGTCAAGTAGGTGTCATAAAGCATGTGCTTCACAGGAGGTTGAAATGAGGTCAGCAGAGAGGCTTCCTATTAAAGCTTAACCTGCTCGATTACTGGCACACTGTTAGCCTCTGACAGATAAGGGCTGACTGGTGTTGTTCTGCCACTTGGAACTTGAAATTTATTGTTATTTTCCCCAAGAATGCAATGCCTTTGTTATAAGAAGGTTAGATTCAGAGGAGAGGATAGAGAAAGCTTTCATTAGGTTTTGGTGCATAGAGGCATTTTCCTACGGTACTCAATTCTTTTGGTTGTTGCTCAGTAAAAATTATGAGGCAACAACAATAATAATTCAAAGCCTTTGGTTCTTGCTAATTAAAAGCAAAATTTTAAAAAGTGTTTTGGCCATGTAGTGGCTTTCATTAAGGAATGGCTTACATAACCACATGAAGAACAAGATGGTTGTTAGAGGAAGGTACAATTCAAATGTGGGTCAACAAGTCACATGAACTTAAGACAATGTGCGGTATATCCAGCACCAACAACAAGAGCTCTGATAAAATACAGTGCAGCGGGGATGGGGTATTTTGGATGGAGAACAAGGAGAGGAAGTGCCATGTCGAGTGAAGCCTCTCCACAGAATGTTCCACCAAGTGGTTGACATCAGGAATCCTACTAATGTCTGGAAAGAGCATCCTCTGCAGAAGACCGACTCCACAGGTCGTTTGTTTCTACCTTGTGAAACGACTGACAGGATTGTTTCCTAAATTAGTGCCCATACCTGCAGTAAGCGATGTAGTAGAAAGAGCGAGAAAGTGATGTAGTAGAAAGACAGAGAGAAGTCTGAGTAGTGAGGAGGTCGGGGTGGCGGATGGGTCCACAAAACACAGGACTTTCATTCCAGAGGCCGGTGTTTGAGTCCTGAGTGAAGCGGTTGTGTTCGTTTCCTGGTGTCTAGGTTTCATTTGATCATTTCTCTGTGGTTATTATTGTGACCATGATAACGAAGGTCGTTACCCTAACCTTAACCCTAACCTTTTCCTAAATTTAGCCAAGTAGTTTTGGTGCCTAAACGTAACCAGCGTTGACCATGTTACGTGTTATCTGTGCGCAGGCATGCTACGGCTTTAAGAAATGGTCCTGTTTGTGGTATTCTGTTGGTCGTATTAGAGGGCAACAACAATCAACCTATGTGGTTGTCTGGGTTGGAGGATGTGTTGGAAGGACAGCATGGAGCACTAATCCTAGCAGTACAAGAGCAGTTTGTCAGCACTAGGTCAAAGAACCAGGGATCTGCCACATGAGACAAGACTCGTAAGGCAGACTGTGCGAAGAGCACTCTGAGACGGTAGCACGTTGTGGAAGCACAACCAGGTTGCAGGGATTGTGTGCAGAAATATCTGTGCCATATGAGATGGGCCTTCCAAAGTCTCGATGGGGGACACCACCAAGGGTGGTTGAGAATGATCGAGCTAAGATCCTGTGGGACTTCCAGGTCCAGACAGATGAACATCTACAGTCCAAGCATCCGGTTGTTGTGGTAATGGATCAGAAAATGCTCCCAGTGGTACTCTTTCTAAATCTTTCAACTGATAAGATTTCAAACCTTTATGTCACTATAGCTGAACAAAAGTCATTATCAAAAATAAGCCATTATTATTACTTGATGCAAATTATTGATGAAAAAAAATGAATCCAAATTAGAGCAGAACAAGGGCATGGGGCCCAAGGCGGCTGATTGGATCGCACAAACAAAAAATGAAATATTGAGTGGAGTTTCAACTCACTTCACTTCCAACTCATCCTTCAACCCAGACAACCACACAGGTGGATTGTTGCTACTCTCTAATATAACCAACAGAATACGACCCACAGGACCGTTTTCTTAAAGCCATAGAGCACATGGGCACAGACAACTCTCAAAATAGTCGCAGTTTGGTTATGTTTAGGCACCAAAACTACTTGATTAAGTTTAGGAAAAGGTTAGGGTAAGGTTATGGTAAGGACCTTTGTCGTCAACGTCACAACAATAAAACACGCAGAAACGAACAAAATGAAAACCAAACCAAAACACCCGGAAACAAACTGGTCTTGCTTCACTCTGGATTGGAACATGGTTTCCCATATGGAAGTCCTGTGTCTTGTCAGCCCATCCACCACCCTGATCTCCTCCTTATACTGACTTTATCTCTTTCCATTACATCACTTACTGCCAGCTGAAAATGCTTTTGGAAATGCTGCAGCGAGTCATATTATAGTCCAGGAACAAGCAACCTGTTTGGTCGTTTTTGTGGGAGGACGCTCTGTCACTCACATGCTCTGGTTAACCCATGAACAGGCTCAATGCTCTGGCATGTATTTAGGTATCAAGATTAATCCAATAGCCACTCTCTAGTTACAAGCAACTACTTGATAACAAAGTGACAACAAATTCTGTTTTTTATCGAATTTGTTGATTAATCATTGCAGGCTCAAGAAACACAATCAGCTGGTCACAGTCATTGCTGACAAAGAGCTGAGGATCTCTTTATGGCTGTCACACGGTGTTAAAACATCGGAAAGTCTTATTGATGCTATTGGTTGCAAAACTATTTATGTGACAGACATGCTATGTTTTTATCTATAGGCTATTTGGACACAGTGGAGCATGCAGCGCTTGTGGGCAGTCTATCCCTGCCAGTGAGATGGTGATGCGTGCTCAAGGCAGTGTGTACCACCTTAAGGTAAGCGTGTCAGATTATTCACATTATCGCACAGTCACACTACTGTTAACAAGCTCTTAAAAGCACTAAACAGTTCTCTCATCTTGAATGATAGTAAGTGATATCAGCAGTTTTGGGTGATGCTAATCTCAGTGAGCGGTGGTTGTACAGATGACACTATAGAAATTGTCTCTCTCTTTCTACAGTGTTTTACTTGTGCCACCTGTAGAAACCGTTTGGTACCTGGTGATCGCTTTCATTACGTCAATGGAACTATCTTCTGCGAACATGACCGGCCAGGAGGAGGCCTGCTCAGCAGTCACCCAACGCCAATGCAGGCCAATGGCATGATGTCAGACCAAAAGGTGAGAGGGCCTGTGATGGAAGTTTACCAAACAAGAGATTAACTTTTTCATTCAATCGCGAGTGAATTCCAGAACTTACCACCACTTTCACTATTTGGGCCCATATGGATCACATTTGTTTTCTTTGTACATGTCACATTTGCTGTTTTATTTGCAAACATGACAGTTTGTACTGATATGCAGATGACACACAGCTGTACCTACATAAATCCATCCAATCCCACCAACATCACCTGTAATGGCATGTTCTTCAGAGTTAAAATGCTGGATAGCTCAAAACTTTTTTAAACTTAAGTGACAGTAAATCTTAAGTCATTTGTATATATTTGTATATTTGTTTATTCAGCCTTCAACATAGAAGTGTTTTCTGATAGTGATTTTACCATCAATAAGCAGGTGAAAACACAGGTTGTCCAATCTTGTTTTACTGTCTCAGAAATGTTTCTAGAATTAAATCACTCTTGAATTATGACTCAGAAAGTTACCTACACTTTTGTTTTTTTCTGCTTAGATTACAATTTCTTATACTCCTTCAATGAGATAATCCTTTCACGTATACAGTTGATCCAAAGTGCAGCAGCCTGACTTTTAACTTGCACAAGAAAGTCAGGATCTACCATCCCCTTATATTTCAGACTTTTTAACCCTGTATGACTGTCAGTGCAGTCTAAGATCCTCGGGCAACAGTCTCTCTTACAGTTCCTGGGTCGAGGCTGAATACCCGAGGTGAAAGCAGTTTTGCCATTTTGGCCCCTTCCCCTTGGAATAGTCTATCCAAGGATATCAGACAGACAAACCTGGGCCATGTCCACACTAAGCTGTGTAAATTTGCACTCATGCAAGGCCTTGACCCACTGCTAAATGTAATCTCTTTTGTGAATTCCCCTTGATTACAACTTCCTTTCTCCTGTTTTCAGGTTTGCTGAGGAGGATTTGAAAAATCAGTGTGTGCCTTCATTCTCCCCTTCACCTTCCTCCTCCACCTCTAAAATTGCCCTGAAGCTGCTCTCCCTCCATTCTGATGAACTGTCAGTCTGTAGTCTGGATATATCTGCTCTTGCTGTTGTTCTTGGCTTTCGCTGTGCCAATAGAAACCATTAATCCCAGACTGTGGGGAGTAGAGATCTTAAGTCCACTGCTTCATTGGAGGGATGGGAATGCTGAAGATGGTTGGAATTTATTTATACTATAGATTTATGTCCATTCTGAACTGTGGCAGTGTTGCTGGTAAGGAGTGGTACTGTCCAGGAATTAAAAACAAAAAAGAAAAAAAAACTTTAAAGACTTACCTTGACGCAATCATCCTATTCCATTGGAATTATCCATTGCCTTGACCCAGGCAGTTAGATTGTGAAGGGAACAAAGAAGAAACGCAAAAGGCAAGGAGGCAGTGGTCAGAAACTGCTCCCACAGAGCAATAATGACTCCTGCCACGGGACAAAGAGACAGAGACCACACACATTGAGATATTTCTGTGTATAAGGGAAAATTGTGTGTAACTTTAACTGCTGGATGTTTTTCTTCCACTCTACTTGCAACAGCTGGATGAGAATGGACCACAAAAAAAAATAAAAAATCAATATTGACGCTCTAAGATTTTTTTTCTGTTCCCTATACTGCTTCTAAATCTTCAGTAGAATGTTCAATGAACATTTTATTTATTATTTTTTTTAACAGCTGATGCCTTTCCTTTGTACATTATTTTGATGGACTGTATCTGATTTTTTTTTTCAGGTGATGGTGCTAGTTTCAGGGATGATAAATATATTTAGGATTCAATCAGCCACAGTATGTATTTGTAATTGTGTTAGGAAAAATTATTTTACCAGCAAGTGTTCTCATGCTATTCTTAGCAGCGGTGAGGCATATATATATGAGGCATATGTTTATTTGCAGTAATGGTTGATTAAGGAAAATGTAGGAAGTCTAAAGGAATACTCCAATGTTTTAGGCAAAATACCCTTTCTCCAACTTACCCAGACTAAGACAGGATGTTCGATACCGTTTTCACCTCTGTACGTCCACTGGTTCAGTTCCTATGGGTAGCATGTCATGTTAGCTTAGCATAAAGTCTACAGGAGTCAGTAGCCTAGCTCAATCAAGTTGCAAAAAAAAAAAAAAAAACCTGAAGCTGTCTTATTTACACAATTTATCATCTGTATTACACTGTACTGAAATACACGTATCCTTCCATTTGTGTTCAGCGGTTGGAGTTCCTACCATCTAACTTCTCCTAAAATGAAAATCTCGTTTTGCCTAACGTGTATTTCAAATACACATGATACATTGTTTAAATAACACAATATCAGAGTTGCTGTAGGTTTTTTTTTCCTCACTTTGACAGAGCTAGGCTAATGACCCCTGTAAACTTTAAGTCTTTATGCTAAGATGACACAAAATGCTATACATAGAAAGCATTTTGCAGTCTGGGTAAATCGGAAAAAGTGTATTTTGCCCAAAATGTTGGAGTATTCCTTCAAGCTTACCTTCTTGTAAAGTAGTTTATGAAAGAGTCAAGGAATATTAGGCTGATTAAAAAGTAAAAAGTGCACATATTTTTGTCAAATCCTATTGTATTGTGTGCTGTATGTGTTGTGTTGCCTTTTGTATTGTTTCTCAAACACCAGTTTGAATGCCCAGTTTGAACGCTCTAAAACATCTATATGGAGAGAAAATAAGTCCTCTCAAAATAACTTGAATAATAATCATTTTGCCAGTCATTTGTGTTTTGTGTATAATGAGTGTGAGATCGGGTTGTGGGTGAGGTGACTGGAGCTCGGTGTGAAGCCAAGTGTTACAAATAGCCTTTTCATACCTAAACGTAGCATGGAGGTTTTTAAAAATACTTGCAGCTCTCAGACTAACATGGCTGATTACCCACAGGAATGGGATTTCAAAGGCTTGAGCCGGGGCCATTACACAAGCAATTAAAGTGGGATGCACTGGAGGCCCGGGCTTTAGCTCCACTCCAGTGTTGGAAACTAATGAGGCCTAATCTGGTGAGCTGGTCTAATTAAAAGGGAGAGGGCCCTTTCCTGTGGGCGCTGGGCAGGCAGCAGTTTGCACTTTCTATTGCTGTTTACTCTTGAAAAAGGGGCAAGGAAAACATATATGCAGCATTTTTGAACTTCAGCTATGAAAACATTATACTCTCCCTTTCTGTTTCTCTCTCAGTCCCAACTTTTAAAACTTTTAAACTTAGGATTTTCATGGTTTCGATCTATTCTACTGGTTTAACTTGATTAATTTACCCTATAGCCTGTTTAATTTTTAGTGAGATGTTTAAAAAGTTTTTACATTCAGAATTAAAATCACAAGGTTTTGTTCTTTCTTCAAGTTTTCTTTCTTTCTTTTTGTCTTAGCTTTTCTTATATTTTCTTATATTTTTTATATATTCACACTCTACATTTTGTTTTGTGGCTCTCTACAGGAGGAAATTAAAGACTGAAGTGAAACACATAGGAGGGGCGGAGTCACGAGTAGCCAGCTGTGACTTTTCAAATTAATATTCCCAGAGACCTCAGAAGTTACTTATCCTGGGGTTAGTCCAATTTGCTTCACATTCAGAATAGCATTCAATATTCAAAATAACGAGATTCTAATGGAAGTGGTTCAAAGTAATCTTTCCTAATTATGTAGAATGGATTTAAGGGATGAACACATTCCTTGGGTTTTTCAGGCTCATGACTCCAAACCTGAGTCAAACAAGCCTGCTCTAAATCCACTCTAATCTTATTTGTTTTATCTGAAATGTTTGCTGGATGGTTGCTTAAGGTCATTATGATGTGGACAATGACCACATGAAAATGTGACTGTTATTACTACGTCATCCTGAAAATCTAAAGAACTGTCTTGGCCTCAACTTAATGTTCATTGTTAGTACCACACTAGATGAATTATTTCGTCTATTTTGCTGTGTCAATATGGTGACTAGCTGAAAGTAGCCAATAATGTCCCCACAGTACACACTTGTGCCAAAAAGGAGTATTTTATAGGCCACAGTTCATTTACAATAAGTGTTTACTTGAAAATAAATCGTCCACATATTTCCTAAATAACAAATTTCAGTTAACACATCTGTTTAAATAAACTGAACTATGTTGACCTGGTTCAGGTCTTAGCCCTGAAACCATAATTTTAGACTCAGTGTGAGCTTTGACTTGATATCATTTCCAACACCAATATGATTGTCATTATCATCATCAGAAGAAAGTCTTCTCACATTAGACAAGATGCTTGATACCATTTTCACCTCTGTACGTCCACTGGTTCAGTTCCTATGGGTAGCATTTCATGTTAGCCTAGCATAAAGACTTGAAGTCTACAGGAATCATTAGCCTCGCTCTGTCAAAGTGAAACATTTTTTTTAAACTCTTAAGCTGTCCGGTGTTATGTGTTAGACAGTAATGAAATACACAACTTGTAATTTTTTTTGGGGAAAACAAGTTGTTTTAGGAGAAGTTAGATGGTAGGAACTATAACATAAAACAAATACATAGCCACAAATGTGAGAATAAAAGTATTTTTTTTCCCATGTAAATGGAATGGACTGCATTTATATAGCGCTTTTTTCCAAAGCACTTTACAATATCTGTCTCACATTCATTCATTTACACACACATTCACACACTGATGGCGGAGGCTGCCATGCAAGGCGCCAACCAGCTCATCAGGAGCAATTAGGAGTTCAGTGTCTTGCTCAAGGACACTACAACACGGTCTCTGGAGGAGCTGGAGATTGAACCAGGGAACCAAAACAGATTTTGTGTTGAAAATGGGCAAATGAGTCTTTCTGAAATTTCACTGATTAATGGCATTGAATCTAGCCCCTCAAAATCTCAACATGAGGGCTTTTTCCGACCTAATAGCCTACAGTACTTTATTCAGTTGAAATTCAACAAAGTCTTTTGATCCTGTCACCAGACAGGCTGCTCTTTGTAAAAGCATTCCAACTCCAAAGATTAAAATAGTAGTGATTCAATGGGGAAACAACCCCCAAACTTTTTGAAACTTCCGGGTCTCAATACAGGAAGTATGTAGAAGTTTTATGAGGACAGGACCAACTGTTGGACTTAAAATTAAAATGTTCAAGGAATTTTCCATTACTTATGTCACACAGAAGAGATGAAATTAGTACATTGTAGTAAAACAGCAGGGGTGATGTTATAAAATGTTCATTATTGGATGATTTTATATTGGTATCTGAATTTCATTAAAAAAGCTCTTTTGTAGAACTGCACAAGAGGAACTTGTGGTGGAAGTGGAGGAGGCCGCAGCAGCTGCAGCCAGGCAAGGAGCCTAGCTGCCTGCTGAAGACTGCTGGCAAAACAGCCTCGTTCCCCGGATGACTGGTGCTGTAACCATACACTCACACGGGAAGCAACTTCCTTGTTAAAGTTTGTGATTCATTTCAAATAGAGCCCAGGAGTGAGTGTGGGAATTGTTTGCCGAAGGAGACAAAGGAGGAATTTCTGCGCTGCCATGAGTTCCGTTGTGCATAAATATAGTAAAAATTTAAATATTTTAATCTTGACTGTACTTTTTTATCATTTACCAATGCTTGTAATCACTTATGATGGCTCTTAACAGTGTAACTGGGCATGACCAAGGGAATTTTTATCCACTAGTAGTGCTAGTAAGGAAAGTGGTTCCCTGCATATATTGCAGCTCAGGACTTAAGAAAAAAATAAAATAAAAAATAAATCAGGGGGGGTCTCTAAATTCACAATACCAACAATAATAAACATGCAAGCATGAACAGTCCCGAAATACCAACTGACCCCTCACACATAACAACAAAAATACTCAACACATGGTTTTTAAGCTTTCACAGGAGAACACACAATCACAGATGCGACATACAGTTTATTATGACTCTTAACTTGCCAAAAAAAGATAAAGAATTACATATTTCAATATATGCAGTCTTAGACCAGCAGGTGGTTCAACAGGTGCTTATATAATAATGAGAATTTACATATTACTTGGATTCATCTGTAGATAATGGAATTAATGGTGTTACAGTATATATCCAGAATCATATAGCTGCTAGCTTAAGAGGCGACCTCTTGAGTCCATTTATTAAAGCGCATTGAATGCAAATTCATTTATCTCATACCATCATTTCTATTAAGATGCTGTTATAGACGTTTGTTACAGACACGTCTTGGAATCTTTTCAACACATTTATCAAAGAAATCTTACAATTATTCTTCTGAATTTTATAATAATTTCACCCTCTGATAATGAAATGATATAGATAGCATTCAGAAGAGATCTGTGCACGTGCTGATATGATGTCAATTATTTACTCCGTGTCTGTTATTTTGAACAACATAAGACAAATTCATTAACGTATGCAAATGACTTTAATTGCAATTATCTCCATATCTTGATAAGGAAAGAGGGGGGTCTTCCAATCTCCCTACATGGTGCAAGTTACATGTTACTTTCAAACCAATCAAACCTCATCTGCATTTCACTAATTAGCCTGACAAATTTAGAAACCAATTAGCAAGTTTCTGAAGTGGCTTCTCCACTGCACAGTTCCAAAAACACGAGTTGGGAAAGTATAAAGTTTTTAGGTACCCAGACTTGCTATGGGCCTTCAACGGTTTTCTTTTAAACAACTGGCATTCATTTATCTAATTAATTGAATCAACACATGCAAATTGCTGTTTCCTTATCTCATGTTGGGTGAGGGGGAAAAAAGCAAAAGGCAACATGAGATTATATATATTCATCCTAATAATCTGTGACATCAAAGGCATGTTTAGAGTACAACTACTACATCTGTGGCACAAAGAACTACCTAAGCTCTCACCTGTTTAAACCCACAAGGCTTTAGTAAGTCTCTGATATGAAAAAAAAAATGTTTTCCTGAAATTATCAGCACCGCACATCGATTTGCTCATCCTAAAGCACAACTGAACTTTGGTAGAGTGTTGGGTTGTATTCGTAGTTACCTGGTCGTGATCTGAGTCCACATAGCGGTGAAATATCCCCATTAGTTTATCCATGCTCCACTGGGCTGCTAATCTAGAATACCATATTTGTATCTCTCCATTCACTTCAATGGCATGGCAAAACAGGTTCCCAAAATAAATCTTTTAGCACCTTAACAATCAAAGTGGCTTATGACACGTGAGGTTACTATGGGGAAGTTGCTACCTGCCAGAAGTGGGCCCTGGGGGAATTTGCTTGCCATCTAAAATGCCTCCTTATTGGGACCAAATCTGAACCGAGTGAAACACAACCAGGTTTGGGGACAGATACAGATGGGATATTGGTAAGGTTGAAAAAAAACAGTGCTGACAAAGATAAGATGTAACTTGTAACTTTCTATATAGGCCCAATCAGACAAGCTTTGTTGATGCCAAAATGAGAGGGCTCATATGTGACATGACTAATTGGAAATTGAGAATTCCCATTCCCTTGTGATTTAGACCTCTGTAAGAAATCTTTCCTCACCCTAGGTGTCTTTTTTCTCCAAATACATTGTCAGTGACCCATCCAATTTCTTGATAAAGGTCTCACTAATATACAAGAGGACTGCATTGAAAAAGGAACATAAAATTAGGCAGGACATTTATTCTCACTATAATTTAGCTCAAAAGAGAGATGGGAAGATTTGACCACCTTTCAAAATCCTTTTACAATCCTTGAAACATTCAATTCCTTGAACAATTCAGAAAAGTTTTTTTGAGGAATGTGCTAATTATTCCTCAGATCACATTGTAGCTTTAGAAGGAAAATGGAACTCTTACCTCCCATTCTGACCATCTGATAATCACAGTTGAAGATTTGGAATTCACAATTGGAAATAAACTTTATTCAGTTTAAAAGCAACTGATGTTAGGTTAGCAGTAACTAATTGTAACAGATTCTCTGTTTACAAGGAATAGGCACAGAAAAGTATGTCTGGCTAATATAGCATACACTGTCTGGATTTTATTTATAATTTTTGGTGTGTGTGTGTGCACTGAACATCAATGATGCCAACTTAGCATTTTTTTTTTTTTTGCTAGATTTAGCAACTTTTCAGACTACCCTGGCAACTTTTTTTCCAATAGCACCTAGCAACATTAAAATACACGCATTTTCCCTTTAAATGACAGAAAAATGACAAAATCATCATAAAATGTTTTGTATTCATATTACTTCATATTACTTTTACAAATAAAAATATGCGATGACAAATAAACAAATCTGAACTAACAAATTTCAAATCACTTTTTTTCCATCGAAACAGACACTTTGAGTTATGTCATCACATAATGACATCAAAGCCTCACTTAGCAACAAATTTAACAACAAATCTACCTGTCTGTAGCAACTTATCCTGAAAATTAGTTGAACACACTGCTGAACATTCAAAAGCAACATAGTGGACTTCTCTCAAGTTAAATGCCTTAGTAATCCTGGAACAACAGCTGACTAGCATTGTTAACAAACAGTTTATCCAGCAATTCATCATCTGACACTCCAGTGTAGACAGAAAAGGGGAGGCTACAAAACTAAGTAAATAAATAAATAAAGGAAAATCCAGAATGTGGCACTTATCTAATACAAAAATAAATATCTGAATGAATAACAGTTGCAAAGTAAAAACATGATACCGTTAAAATATGTTAAGAAAACAGTTTACTATAGCTCCAATCCACCAGCATTAATCCAGCCATCACAAAATTACCATCTCTGTCTAAAAGTAGATAAATGTACATAAATAGATAAATAGTACCTACCTGTACCAACCAACCTCTACCAACAAAGTCCTCAAGGTTAAATTAGTACTTCAGCTTCACATTACAGGGAATGCTAGTTTTAATAAGTTTTAATAACCTTTTTCATTTTATGTGTTGGCATTGCTAAAAGCATTTTGAAACATTTGAAAAAAAGTGCACTGGAACACTGGACACTTTCCCTCTCACACCTTTTCCTCCTCATTAACACCCTTATCAATAATCACACACTCTGGCAGCAAAACATGCCACTCGCGTGGAATCCTTTACATGGCATCCATTCACAACAGTTGCATTGTGCTTGTTGCCACATTTTATATAACTTGTGTGTCGTACATAGTGTTTTCCATATGTAAGTATAACACGGAATACCCATGCACGTAATGCCTGCATTGTTAAAGTTTTGTCCCCTTTCCTCTACATTTTGATGGATTAGTCTCATTTATATTTGCTGAAGAATATTAATGTTAAATCTCAAAGCTTGGTCACAGTCAATGTGGTCATCTTGCATGTCCCCCTCCAGAGGGTATTGGAAGGGACTGGATTATAAGGGCTCCGAGGGAGAGCATTTATTTGCACTTATTTGTACTTTTATTGATGCTGGAAAATTAAAGTAGACAGCAAATGAGTAAAGCTGTTCAGCATTATAAGCATTATTAGTATTAGTGTGACTATTTGCTGTAAATGTATGTAGCTACTCTTGTGAGCCATCGGCCTTCAAGTAGAAAGACTTTGTAGTACCAGCATGAAGATGATTAATTTGATCTGGCTATAATGCAAAGCAATCTGTTTGTAAAGAAGTCTTTGTGTAATAAGATCTTTATTTCTCCCAGGTATATATATTTGGTGCTAAGTTCCCACATCCATACTTGCATGCACTGAAGCGAAAAGCAACAACGCCCATCAGTAACCAATATGAAATAGATATGCTATGAACTTAGCTGCTGGGTAAGATGGGAGTAGCAGGCAGAGGTTTTTTGTGGGTGGGGAGGAGGGGGATAGCAATTTCATCCAATCAGGGCACTTTGAATAATTAAACTGATCAACTTAATTAGCTCAATTAAGTTGATTTGACCACAGAACATTGCCATATGGTGCAAGGAAACAAAAGAGGGGGGAACTAATTAAAAGTAAAATAATGAGGATTTTAATTAACTGGTTCCCCAGACGTCAGCAAGCAGGGATGTGGAGTTGTAATTAAAAAGTCCTGTAGTGCTGGCAACATTCTCTCCCGCCCTGTTTTAATAACGGCAAGGGTTCTATCCATCTAATTAAATCTGTAAATGAATTAGCAACATTGAGGGTCCCTGCTTGATTTTTACACCCCACCCCACACACCAAACCTCCAAAATAATTCTCATAGTTCTATAATAATAATAAGAAGAAGAAGAAGAATGAGACTAGAGCGCTTTTTTCAACGAATGTATTGATTGCTGTGCAATAAAAGGAATAAAGCAACCCCCAAAAGTTCAGTTTTGGGGGTTGATACAAATACAAATGTCCTCTCACTGACACCCACATGCCATTGCATTCACTATTTTTGAATTAGGTATTAATTAATACACTGCATCCCAAATAGCTTGAAATAGAGCAGTGCATGTTGGGTGATAAAAGAAGTAAAGGCACTGCTATGTCTGAAAAGGCCATTCCTCCTGTCTTTGAGGAAATTAAAAACAGCCTAGGTTTTGTGCCAGTTCTGCATTATACAGATAGGAAAGATGGCAAACAAAGAACGATTGATATGCAACAAAGCCTGCCAGCCAGATTTGAATCTGTGATGTTGCAAGAACAAAAACATGAAGGAAAAAATGACGAGAGTTAGATGCCAGTGTGCAGTGACAGGAAGAAGCCATGCTAGATCACCAAGATACACGCAACCATTTAGACCTCACACATGTTCTGATTCCCCCAGTGGATCTTTTTCTTATCCAGGCTTTTCCTGAATATCCCCCCTGGAGCACACCTTCTGCCTTATCCCATCCTGCCAGCTTCATCTGGAGATATGTGAAAATGATCAAGAGAAATCACACCGGCTGACAAGGTAGTCATTTATAATTAAATGAATTGGCTCTTTGCTCAGTTCTCCGGATAGTTGGCTGTATTGCCAGTTATGAGCTGGAGGGGAGGAGTGTATGCATAAATTTCCCTTAAATATAGTTGTTTTGGATAGAAATACACAACAGCTCTACTCAGTAGGTTGTCAGGGAAACCAAAAATTAACGTAAAGAAAAAAATCTTTGTCTATCTCTTTCATGTGTGTGTGTGTGTGTGTGTGTGTGTGTGTGTGTGCGCGCGCGCAGAACAGTATGATAACAAAAGAAAAACTGTGTTGAGGAATAAGTCTTTGACTCAAAATGCCTTATGGATTTGTGAGTTGTTGCAGAAATGGGTATGGCTCATGCTTCATATTGCTCTGCACCAGTATCTCCCATCACCTCCTGGACATCCAGTCTCAGGTCTTCTTGGTCTGCTTTTTGAGTTAGCAGTGTCTCTGTGGTGGAGGCTTCACAGTCAAATAGAAGAGATGGCAATTTATTCCTTGGCTGGTAATGTTACATTGTCTAAAAGTCACAGCAGAAATAAAACAATATTATTCTCACTCATTCCCCCTTAGTGTTGAGGTGAGAATGACACCACCCCACCCCATGTTGGTGTAGTAGTTGAGCTGGATTTGATCCAAGTGAGAACCAGTTTTAAGTGTGAAAAGTTTTTTTTAGTGTGGAACAATACAGGGATACACTGACTGTACAGTTAGAGGTCACCCAGTACTGCAAAACTATCATACAGGAGGTTCAGCACTCTGGGCCTGATAGTGTCACACCCTCTGCCTTATTGTGACTCAGACTCTCCAGCTGTCTCCTCACTTGCACAGCAGTGATGGGCTGATAATGTTCACGGGGCTGAGCTGTGACTGTGTCTGTCCCCACCTGCCTGAAAGACTTGTGAGTTTCATCCCTCAATGAAACTCGACCCCGCTACAAACTGGTGTTCCTACATAGAAATTTAAGCCTCTGACTCTTAAGCCTCTGACTCTTCTCCTGAAACGGAGCAAGGAACATTTCATTTCTAATTTTCCTGTGCCGCTATTGTCATTGGGCTGTACAAGGCTTCCTACCATGATGGCCCATGCCATAGTCAACTAGGAGATGACTGAAGTCCAACTGGGCTGCACTCACCTGTAAATATATCTATCAGACATACCATATATAACTTCCATCAATAAACCTTATTATCTGAATAGCTAGCACTCCATGCACAGTCTGCATATGCTCCAGTACACCTGCAAAGAGCAAACATCTGCAAATCTGTCAATGGTCAATATAGCAATAATTTTAATTTAATTGTTCCTTTGAACAAATAAAACTAGACAGTCCTGCCTGGTTTTGTTTTCTTCCTCTAGTTTTTTTGTGTTGATATTGACTCTGAGCTCTGTGTGTCCCTCCTCTGTTCTGGTAGACTTGCCCAGCCTTATTTGCCCTAACCACATGCCCTGTATTTACCTTGTCAGCCCTGCCCTGTGTATTACTTTCCCATGTGTCCTCCCTAAGCCAGTCATCTCACTTCCCTCCAGTTTTCTGTTCCTGCCCCTTCACCAGGTGTCTGTTGTTTAGTCGTTAGTCTCCTGTGTATTTATATGTGGGGTGCGTTCAGCCCCAATAACACATAGCAAAACATTTATCTAAACAGAACCTGTTCCTCAGCTCCAGTTTTTGTATCCTGTATTTTCTAGTGATTTGCCACTAAATATGATCCAGTCTGTCTGTTGGTCTCTGCACATGGGTTTTTCTCCTGAATGTTGCAGAATGATCCAACCAACTATGGACCCAGCAGATATCAACCAGCTTCCTGCTTTCAAGCCTTTAATTCATTCAAGAGACTAATGATGAGACTAATGCTTCAGCAGTATCTCTCACTCCACTAACTGAGCCCCTGCTGTAGCAGTCCCAGCCACCAGCACCCGTGCTGCATCTGTCTCCAGTGTCTTCTTCACCCCTGCTGCTGCAGTACCCTGTTCCAGCCCCTCTAGCAACTCAGCCTCCAGTTCTGCTGCAGACGTTGCTGGCGCCTGATCTTCACCTGCAGCTCTTCCATAGTCTTGAGTCCCAGTCTCCTGAGCTGCTGCTGCAATTGCCAACTCCTGCGCCCACATCTTTAGTGTCCCATCTTCAGAAGCCTTTGGTTCCTGTACCTCTGCTGCAACAATGACAGTCTCCTGTTGTGCTGCCTGCTCTGCCCCGCTCCCTGGCCCCACCAGCTCCACTTCCTGTTTCTCTGTCTGACCCATCTGATGTGCTTCCTGTTCCTGCACCAACTCTTCCAGACCTGTTTCCTGTTACCTTGAAGTCATTGGTCCGGCCGCCTGGTTCTCTGCTGCCCAGTGTCCTGGAACCACCGCTGCCCATCGCCCAGCTGTCACCACATCCTTGTTCCTGTGCTCCTGAAGGGTTCTGTCCCCATCTGCTAGAATTTCAGGGGTCCTGTCTGCTGGAGGTGGTCTCGCCACCACCATGGTCTCCTGTGCTCTGGTCACCCATCGACTGCCTCTCCTGCGATCTGTCCACCCACCAGATATCTCCTCTCTGCCCAGTGCTCTGGTCATTCACTGGATTTTTCCTCTCTTCCTCCCGTTTGTCCTGCCAGAGTCCCTCTGCCTGCCTGGTCTGCTCTGGTTGTCCACTGGAACTGTCCTTTCAGTCCTCCTTTCCTCAGATTTTATTTTTAGCCATTTATTCACATTATTGACACTGGTGGCAGTATATATGAAAGTTTCTGGATGGCTACAGCAGCAACAATCTGACATTTCCCCCGTGTTTCAGGCCTTCTTGCATATTTTATTTGGATGTGTGTTGGTAATCGGTGATTATGATTTCCTCTTGCTTGCAATGAAATTACAGGAAACAACAATCAAAGGTACAACTATTTCAGTAATCAGTAAACAGGGCTCTTTTGATTGAGAAGGCAAATACTGGACAAAAGGATTACTACCTTCACAAAATATTCTTCTGCTAATTTCACGTCTAATATAGTCAATGAGTGTATGGACTGCGGTGAGCCTGCAGAAGCTGATTTATGTGCAGGACTTGATTCCATGCACAGTGCTGTTGGGAAGAACTGAAAAATGTTGTTGTTCCTAGCATGTGTGTTTGAGTGTATGTGCATCAGCAAGCCCTGTGACTGAGCATGGGGCAACATAGCCAACAGTCTGAAGGTCTGATCACTTTAGCCAACTAAACAGCGTTTCTGCAGTTCAATCACCTCCCTGCAGGATAAGTAGAGCCCATCGGCAGTCGTTGTGTGCGGTCCGGTCCTGGGAGATTAAGGAAAATGACTCCCATAGAGCCCATCGGAAGTTTCATAGGATGAATTTTATAGGAGCTTTTCAATTTGGACCACAGTAATGCTGTTTTTAACAACATTGTTTGGCCTGGCTCTGTCTTCAGTGCCCCACTAGCTATCTAGCTTAAGTACAAATAAATGACGATAGCTCAAGATAGTAAACTGTAATACCATTATAGTAAATACTGCTGCTGAATGAGCTGTAATTCTGACATCCATAACTAAATACCTAAACCTGATGAAATTACAACTTACCTCTGTTGTGTCCAGTTGGCTAGCCAAATCACAGGCCAGTCTGGAATAAAATGGCAAGCTCTGCTATGGCAAAATTGCATCATCTAGTGTTTTAGGTAGTTATTCTTTTATAAAAGTAATCAAGTTTCTATCCTCACTTTAATTGCAGCGTCCTCATAATGCCAATCAGTGCAATGTTTTTAAACACCAGAACACAGTGCCAAAATGCATCAACCCTCAAACTTTCATCAAAATCAGACCAGTGGTCTGTGGGATATCACATTTGAGTTTTAAATTTTGACCTTTAATTAGAGAGGCCTCGTTATGCCAATTTGTGTAATTTGTATGGATGTCTTATGTGTAGCATGTATCATATCAGTTGATTGAAGTGTTTACGGGCTTTCAAAGTCAGAAACTTTGACCTTTAATCATAGCGCCAGGCCAATCAGCATATTTAAAAAAAAATGCTGGAACCCTTTGACAAGATGCATCATAACAGCAATATTGTGTTTCACGAACTGAGAGATGAACACAGCTGATGTACAGTCCCCCCACCTGATTTCACTGTGCTGTGGACAAACACTGGTAATTTTCATATGTTTAGCTGGCCACATAGATGCCTGCTGCAGCAGCTGTAAGAGCCCAAACCATACTTGTCAACCCTTCTGATTTTCCTGGGAGACTCCTGATTTTCATTATTCCCTCTGCCAGTTTTCTCCGTGGTCTATATCTAACTTTATTTATTTATTCAATCCATATTTTGATCTAATTTTGAAATCTGCTCTTTTTATTCCATTTTTTAAAAATAGTAACACAAAAATCTAGGCCTGTTTCAGATATTTTACAAGTGAAGTGATACTCCTCACTTCTGTTACCATCTTCTCTGAAAATTCCATCAGGCAGACTGGACTGTTTTGGCAGAGTCGACTAGAGCATCTCACATTCAGATCACTGTTTTTTTTTTTGTTTTTTGTTTTTTAATTTATTTCTTTTTGGATTTAAGAAAAATAGTGTGAGATCCAGTCATTTTTAAAAAATCAGTAAAAAACAACTTTGCCAGATGAATTCCTTCCTTCTTCATTATCTTTGTTAGTTTAGTGACAGTTGGAGTGTAACATGTGTATGCATCATACATGCAACATGATTATATCGATAGAACTTTATGTTCAAATTAAATGTGAGTTGAAAAATGAAATGTTTTGAGGAGGGAAAGGGAAACAGTGTGAGACAGGGAGAGGTGGAAGGAAACCATTTCAATCTAAAATGGACCCAAACAGTGAGTGTGCATCTTGGTAGCAGACACTTGAACTGAGTAGTGTGCCTAGTTCATGTCATTCTATGTCTTTCCCATTCATGTACCTGTTTTCTACACATTTGTAAATGAGGAAACAAGCTGCACAAGGTCCATGAACCAGGGTATAGATATGCATCTTTAATTGCATGTATAGTGTGTGTGTATAAGCGTCCATGTGTCTAGTTTTTTTGTGTGTGCCAGTGTGTGAGTTGAGATGCATGCTGCAAATTGCATCTGTTCCTAATTACAGAGTGCTAATGAAAGCCTGTATTCCTGGCGGGCCTACTGAGAACCAGCTTGGCACCCAGTCTTTGTCACTCAGAGGAGGGGGGAAGGGGAAGGTAGTGATGATTCACACACACATACAGCACTTTCACTCTCTCTCTTTGGAAAAACTGAATACAGAGAGGTGACAGGCATCAATTGATCATGGCAACCTGGCAGGGCAGCTGCCATACTGTAGCCATCTAGCCATCATTGCACAGCTCAACTTCATCCTGGGTTCTTGGCACCTCTCCATAATAAACCCAAAATAAACCAGACTTATCAAGTGCAGTTGGTACCAGCTACATGTGATCATCTAATTATCTTACATATACGTGATGAAAAGTAAAGGTGCCAATAGCCTAACGCCAACAACAATGTTAAACATCTTACCCACTGAAATGTTTGTATATTTATGGTTTCATGTTACAAAGTCTTCATGCCACTGGGCTACTGGGCCACTAGGAATATTCCAGTTTGTGCAAAGTACCATTTGTTCATCCAGCAAGTTCATTTTGTCTACTCCAGAATATTATTCTTAGGTTTCTTTTATCAGACAAAGAGTGGATGTAGGAGATGTTTTTTTTTACCTTACATGTTTCGACTGACACCAGCAGTCTTCCTCAGAGGCGTCAGCTGATCACTGTGACGTGTCTTTATGTGGTGTTGCCACACCCACCTGAGAATAATACCATTTGTTCAGCTTACCCAAACGGTCACAAGATGTTTGATACCATTTTCACCTCTATATGTCCACTGGTTTGGTGCCTATGGGTAGCTTTTTGTGTTAGCTTAGCATAAAGACTTGAAGTCTACAGGAGTCATTAGCCTAGCTCTGTGAAAAAAACAACTCTGAAGCTGTCTTATTTACACAATGTATCATATATTGGAAATACATGTCTTAGAAAGTCATTTTGGGAAAAGTTAGATGGTAGGAACTATAACCGATGAACACCTGAGTTCAGCGGTTAGAGCTCCTACCATCCAAATTCTCTAATTTTTTTAAAATTCTAAGATGTGGATAAGAGATAGCAGATCGAACTGGCTTGAAAAAAAATTCCACAATGAAGAAACTATGTTGTATCAGCAAACATAAATTTGACTTACACATGTAAAATGGGCATTGGGAGATGTATGACTACAGTTTTCTTCTATATGAGCTATTTGTCTTATCATAAATTAAGGTTATCTTAGTCTCCTCTACCCAAAGAAATTAAAAAGCATAACAGTAAGACTGTAGTTGACAATGGCAGAGTCTAAAGATATACCAGTAAAAAATGTAGCACCTACTTTAGAAACTGGTTGGAAAATGACTTTCAAAGAAACAGTTCTTCAAGCATAATTGGCATTAAAACACAGGGTTATTGTAGGGCAAGTCAATCAGGGTCATGGAGGCATTGGTCTTGGCTTCAGCAAATTCTTACGGAACAAAGCAGCCGCCCTTAGCAAAGAGGAAGCTGGCAGTGAAACAGATATACAGCCAGGAGAAAGTGGCACACTGTGCCAGAGCAGTCTCTCCAAGTAGCGACAATAGATAAACTGGGAAAGTGCAGACAGGAGGAAGCTGTTGGAGAAAGCTGGAACATGGAAGCTTTTCAGGTTAGAAAGAATGTAAATGTGGGTAGATGCAACTGGATATGTGTATAACTGTGTGTAACTGTATGTGTTTGTGTTTGTCTGTGTCTGTGTGTGTGTGTGTGTGTGTGTGTGTGTGTGTGTGTGTGTGTGTGTGTGTGTGTGTGTGTGTGTGTGTGTGTGTGTGCGTGCGTGTGCGTGTGCGCGCGTGTCAGTGACCTCCATCATCTCAGTGTCTGACCTTGGCAGAGCGTCCATCCCCTGTCCGCCCTTCATCCCCGACAAAGAGCTCAGGTTCCACCTCTTCCTCAACTTCAGCA
>OMLF01048279.1:71277-90247 GCA_900302615.1 Holocentrus rufus | reverse complement strand
ACACATTTGACCATTGGTGGACAGATGCTATGAATAAAAGTAGTGACAAAGACTGAAAATGAGGGTGAAAAAATAAGAAACCTGTGATTCCTTATATTATCCTATTTAGGTAATCATTGCATATGAAGATTCCCATTAAAAGCAGCATTCACTCATGACCTAGACTTATTGTATGTTTGCCTGTCACAGAGTGAAACTGTTATCCTCAGGTAGGGGTCCAACATCTTGCTCACCTTCCACAAAATACAACATTACTTGCTAATGGACGCACATTGGTTGACCTACAGTTGCACCTGAGCTCTTCAGTTTAAAGAACAATGTCTCTGTCCATAAGACTGTAACACCTCCTGTCATGACCCCAGCCTAGAGAACACCAGGGTCTTGTTGGCTTACTGTGTTAAACTGAGGTAATACTGCACGGCATGGACAATATGCATTCAATCTAACCCACCAACACCCATCCAACCCAACATATGGGCTCCTCCACACTGAGAAGCCATAAGAGCAAACAACGTCCAGCTCAACCACAACCACAATCTCATTTCCCTCATTAATTCCCTGCATCAAGTGGATCTTAATCCATTTCATTTTGGTTCATCATCTACTGTATATATCTGCAACTACACACAAGCTCGAGTGAGGCTGCAACAAGCACCAAGCTACAGTTCCTGGTTCTGCTGATTTACTGGCCTGGTGACTGTACGCACTGCAGAGACCGAGGGGCTTTCCCATGTCAAGACCGCAAAGGACATTAATCAGTCCCTGCCAGCTACAGGACAGGAGTTTACATCACTATTCATCAGTACTAATTAACCTTCCTGATTTGATGCACAGTCATGGCTTACAAAGTTTTGACCAAAAAGACCTTCATCTTTGGGACTATATTAAACATCAGTAATGAAGAATTTCCAATTTTAAGCATTTGGCTATTTACAATCAGAGTACAAGGGTCAACAACAGCCTGATAGCCAGAACAGAGAAAGTGGATTTATTTCACCAATCTTTGACTTACCTGTGAGGGTTAAATCTCTGTCTCCTGCTCCTCTGGAATCCTCTCTGTCTTCAATGGATTCAAACCTGCAACACAGACATCACGTATCACCACATCAATCACATTAAATTTAAAAGATTTTGATGTTTTTGAGCTACTTTATCATGAACTTCAGGTTACTTTTTTCTCCCAAAATGTATACGTTGGCACTTTGGAAATTACCTCTTCTCATGGAGGGAGCAAAATATAAAATTAACATAATTTTCAATCCAAAGCTAAAGGATTTCAGCTCGTTCATTATATGAGGCCAGTGTCTCAGACATGTGCTACGTGAACAAATGGGCAGGTCCTCCCACCTCTCTTGGGACCGGCCAGCAAATGACTGTGTCTTGCTGAACACAAGGCCTTCAATCAATATCCAAAATGACTGCAGTCTCTTTATTACCTCTACCTCGAGCATGGCAGCGCACACGACGAGTTTACACACACGCAGACACGTGCACACACACACGCGCGCACGCATGCACTGCGCCCCCGCCGCCCCCGAACAGGCTTCCCTTCCTGACCACGAATGCATTATCATAATCTCTAGAGAGACATCCATTCATCTCTCATTAGCAAAACAAACGTGACAGACAAAGAACGCCATTCCATTTAGACGCGAGGCCATTAAAACTGTAGTTAGCTCAGACGAGAGAGAGAGAGAGAGAGAGAGAGAGAGAGAGAGAGAGAGAGAGAGAGAGATTGGAGGAAAGCTAACAGACTCAACCCCAAGCCCTGAACCGTTACCATGGAGACAGAAAGAAGTCTAGAGAGAGAGAGTCTAAGACGGGGAGAGAGAAAGAGAGAGAAGGGGATGGAGAGAGACATAGACGTTACTTTTTGGGGGATGTTTATAATATTAATAATATTACATAAGCACATTTGAACGAAAGTGCATTAAATTCATCTGAACTAGGGCTGTAATAATTTATTCATTGCATCAATACGATGACATGTGGATACTTTGAATATACTTTGAATCAGTTCACTCACATTTTCTTTTTTGAGTATAAAATGTTAAAGTAGTTTATCTGTTTTGTTTAGCCTTTGCATGATTGCACTTGAATTCATGAATTATTCATGATTAAAATTTTGGCTACAAAGACTGAATTGAATCATCAAATCCTGGTTTACAAACTTGAGTTAAAACAAGGAAAAATGTTCTAAAATCAAATTTCCAACCTGATGTTAAGCCAAAGATTCAAACTCCTAATCTGAGCCAAACTGAACTGAACTGAACCGAACTGAAGTGAGCTGAATAAAGACAGAGTACAGACGCAGATTAGAGAGGGAGAGAGGTAAAAAAGGGAGCAGGAGACACTAATGAACAGAGACAGGAGCGCACCAAGACATCAGAAACCCAGGCAGAGTCACAGTGAGGATGATGGGAGAAAGAGTGTGTGTGAGCGCGAAGGAAAAAGGGAGGGGAAGAGAGAGAGAGAGTGAGAGAGAGAGAGAGAGAGAGAGAGAGAGAGATGAGAGAGATACAGGGAGGAGTGGGGTTGGGAGGGGGAAGAAGAAAAAAAACGAACAAACCTGACCCCAAGCCCTAACACGTTACTATGGAGACAGAAAAAGCGGAGAGAGAGAGAGAGCGAGCGAGACCCTAGCATCCCATAATGGTAGAAAGGGGAGTCAGCCATGTAAAGAGAAACAGTTTTCTTACATAAAGCTACAATAATCAAAATCAGTTGTAGATGAACATCATTTAGGCTCAGCTAGCAAAAAGCTGTTGAATTTGTCACACACTAAATGACTCCCACATTCGACTATTTGTCAGCTGAGTCTATTTTTGTTTACAATTGGTATTTTGGTGACCTGGAAACTTTTTCGCTTTTTCATGCTCGCACACTGATAGGAGGGGCGGCACACCGAAATGGGAGGTGTATTTAAAAATGATGCACAAGGTGAAAAGTTGCTATTTTTGTTCAACTTAAGCCAGTCCTGTGAATTTCTCCTGCAGCTGCCTCTCCTTTTTCATTGTGCAGCGTGATGCTTACTCAGCTGTTTAAAAAGTATGAGTCGCGCAAAGATGTCTCCAATCCCCTCTATTTATATTCCACTACACCCAGCCCCTTTACACTGAGCGTGCGTGGGCTCGGATGAACAGAAATAGCAAATGAGTTTGGATACGCCCTCACTGACTGTGCGCTAGGATGCAATGTTGGTCATTGCGCTTGCAGAATTAAAATGGTGCCCCTAAATGTTTCTCGTGTTCTCCAAATTAAATTATTGTGGCTTTAATTTAACATTTATTTAACAGGTTATGTTATGCTCATGTCATCATCATCATTTTATGTCTTTATGTCTTGTCATTGTCAAGACAAATATAAAATTTGCAGAAAGCTGTGACTCAAAACCCACTGTATCTGATGGGTAAAGGGAAGATAAGCTGTGTGTTAGTGTGTTAGTGTGTGTGCATGCTAGAAATGCTAAGATGTGCGAGTGTGTGTGTGCATACTAAGAAAGAAAGAAAGAAAGAACTTCAATTAAAGGAGGATATTTCAGAAGATCATGCATGAGACTTTATTCATCTGGAGTAATACAACCCAGAAAAGCACCAGGTGAATAATAACACACTGCTTCAACTACACTGTGAAATGATAAAACACAAGCTGCAAAAACAATTGACAAGGTTTCGGTCACAATGGATCAGTGTGATGGAGAAAGACAGGAAAATAGGAAGTTGTCTGACACCTCTCTTGGAAGAGAACAAGAAGAAGACATTAGTTTTATCAACACTGAGCAAGATGACAGCTGATATACAAACAACCATGAAACAAAAATGAATCTGAAATCTGTTCACATCTACATCTGCATATAATAAAAGCTGAAATATATGAAATGTGTGTTATGTGATTGTTTTAAAGGAACAGTTCAACCAAAATGCATGCTGTTTTCTGATGTTCTTCAGCAGGAAGTAGTTCCCAACGAAGCCCGACGTCCCTGAGGACTGTGGACTATCTGTGACATTGTTTTTGAAAAGGGCTGCTGTTGTAAAATTTTTCACATGTCAGTTTGTCAGTCAAAAAATGAAAATCCACTCAGCTCCATTGTGTTTGGGTGCCAAAGCACAGATAAACTATATGGACAGATAGACTGCACTTGGGTAAGTGGGAAAATATCTCTTTTTTTGTGTTTTGGGTGAACTGTTCCTTTAACGTTCCCTGTGCAATCATGGCTAGTGTTCCTTTGAACGTCCTACCCAACCAAGATCACTATGTCTGACTACTAAAGCTTATAGCAACATCATTTTGATTTACTATGTGTCTCTTATTTCAATAGCAGTCTGGCTTTATGGATCCACTGGGACCCAATACCCTGCATGTGTTTCAATGAGTTTGAGTGTGTGTATGTGTGTGTGTGTGGCCCAGGGTGGATTCCGCAGATTGTGACAGAATAACTGACCCCAGGCATGAATTGTAGTGTGTGTGTGTGGGTGTGTGTGTGTGTGTGTAAGAGCTGTAATCCCCTTGATTGAGGGGCCTCGGTGATCAGCGGCAGTAGCAGCTGCCGGTAAAACACACTATGCACACGCCCTGTCTGCCCACACACCCCCCCTCTCCCTTCCTCCCAATTCCTGCACCCCATGAATACACACAAACACACACACAGATACACACATAAACTCATACAAAGGCAAATTGAAATAACCCCTCCATCACCTCCCCATTAGGGGGTTAATACAGTTCCTGGTACTCTCCCCCACATACATACAGACATCATGCTGATAGCGGTTTGTTATTTTACTCTACTGACTGGAATTTTTTTCTGAATTGCTCAATATTTCAGAAATATAAACCATTCAATCTTTAAAATTATTGCTGTTTTGTAGATGCTATAAAAAATTTTAAAGAACTTTTCAGCGTCTGTCTGGATAACACATAAAACCAACTTTCACTTTTTCTAAGTGGCACGTATTGTGTTTGTGGACAGAAACTCCTCAGATATATTAAACATAATGCACTAATGTGTTTCTAAGGTTAAGTGTATCATCACCGTATTAAATAAACCACTCTATCTTCAACCCTGGAAAGTTCAGCTTGTGAGTGCTTAATGGCCCACTGCTGCGTAACTTAACCTCAATGTTTACCCTGCTCATTTCAACATTAAATATGGCTGGTGAACATTTAAACGGCTGATAAAATAATGGTATGATACAAATGTTTGCTAACATCAGAATGAATCCCTTTATCTGAAAGGGGCCTGGATGCATTATGTGAAAACTGCCCTGTTTTCATTTTTTTTTTACATTTTAAATTACTTCCAAACAGACGCAGTCTCTGGAAATAGAGGATCACTGAAAACATCTGGCAGTCAGGTGCAAATAACTGCAACGTGGCTTTTAATAGTCATAATCATAATAACTGGATCATACAACTAGTGATTTAATTGATTCTGTAAAGTGTCAAAAATAATGATAAATGCTATAATCGTCACTATTGTTAAAACAAGTGAGCAGCCGTCTTTCCCATGTGTTAACAGGAGAATGGAGACCTTGTAACCACATAGCAGATGTTAGCTTACATGCAGAGAAAGTTAATCTGCTTTACTCAAAGCTCAGTGTCAGGGCAGCAATGAATGAAAGAGAAGGTATCTCTTTTTTGTTGTATCTTTCTTGAATGTTATTTGTTCCCCCTTTGTATGGAAATGACTCTGTGGTATAGATCTTGTGGTTATTTATTGGTGTGTGCAGGGTGTGTATGTGTGTCCATGCCTGCATACTCATGTGTGCATGTTCCTTGTCACAGAAAATGACAAACGACTTCATTAAGAAGGTCGGCAGTTTGGGTTTCAGGCACCGTGTCATTGTGTCGCACAGATACAATGTTTTATTGCCATTACAAATCCCCTGGCACCTAAGCAATCATGACCGCTCCCCTAAAAATCACATATGCTACACACACATCCTCAGTAATACTTCTTGTACCCCATGCACATGGGTTTTACAGAGGGTTTGTTTTACTTGGGACTACCCTCTACAAATTGTTTACTCGTGACACACGGGTCTCTGAACTCTTAAGTTCATCTGAATCTGCCTGCATTAGCAACTTACTCGACCACAACCGCCAAAAATGATGGTATCTGCATCTGCATGAACCCACTTGCGTAACGTTGCATAATCGCGGGACGGATAAAGTATCAGGGAAAATAAGCTAATTAAGCAAAGAAGACTTTACACTGTTGTCATTTTTGTCTTTTCAGCCTGCAAACTACCCACTTTGTTTTGCTGACCCATAAGTGTCCGAACGAGCGTTTTACCCGTGGGATCTGCAGGTCATGTTTCAATCCGCACATCACTACTGTTTACACTGAGCTCCCGGAAAATAGTGGGATCTTAGGTCAGTGTAAAAAGCCTATAAGGGACAATCATCAAAAATCAACTTCCACAATACAACTGGTATTCCCGCTAAGCCTTTTCCTCATCTGCATCCTGCTCACTGCACTATACGGTTCTACTGTTCACCTAGACAGTCACCATTACTTTCTAAGGCTGCAGCCATACTGCATGAATGCACATAGTAATGGCAGACTGTATGTACTGTGTATACATGGAGTGACCTCTATATGCTTGGGTTTATTGCAGGTCTTGCAGAGCTATGTAGGTCCCTGCTGTCAGTGTAACAAATGCGCCAGTGTGCACTTGTGCTGCTTTCATTTCAAATCCACGTACATTTATTGTACATGTGATAGTCACAACTTACAATACTGCATCCAAATTCTAAACTCTGATTAAAATTGATTGCTGTAATCTGTGACAGTGTCAGATTTATTTGATGAACTCACCCTTAAGATAACCTTAAATTATAAACTGAAAATTTCAATAAAAACTTTAATTTCCAGCTGTCATGACCAAAGAATTTTTAAAAAAAAATCAGTGCCAAGGAAGGTAAATAGCTTACAAGGAAAACAGTGAAAAAGCATTTCTCTTATGGCAAGAATGAAAGGATGGAGCGTGTTACTGGAAAATACCACAAGCCTGTGTCAGACTTTTTCCAGCCTATTTTGAAGCCTCCATTGAACAGTTCACACCCTCCTCCTCTACATTCCCGACAGTGTGTGTGTACGTGTGTGTGTCTGTGTGAGGTGGGGGGTCAGGATTGGTTACCATGGCTCTTCTTAGGTTTTTCATTTAAACAGTGTGACTGTGAACATCCCTGGGATGACAGAAGATGTGGATACACACACACACATACACACACACACACACACAGAGAGAGAGAGGGAGAGAGCGAGAGAGAGTCCAGTCCCAAACAAAAAGAGCAGTCAGAGATGGATTTAATCAGAGAGATTTACTGCCTCCAGAAAGTTAAGTTTTTTTTTTCTCTCTAGGGGTTAAAGGGGCAATTCTCCCATGCCTGCTGTTTCCACTCCAAGCCACACAATGGAGTCATCAGGAATGTCACACAGTCGCACACACACATTGATTGTACACACACGAACACACAGACAGGGAGAAAGAGATGAAGAAACAGGGGGAAATAGCAATCCTCTGCTGATATCCTCTGCTGGGCTTTCTGTATTCAGGGGGGAGAGTGTTGTAAAAACAAAAGGGCCGGGATGTGCCAGCTCTCTGGAGGGCGAACCCCATCATCAGCCTCATCTTATTCTCCCAAAAGGATAAAGAAAAAAAAGGCGTTTAGCATGAGAAGAAGAGAGTAACTATAGAAAAAGACAGATCGAAAGGGAGAGAAAAATGACAGCATGATATGGATGATGAGTGGGAAAAGAGGAGCGATTTGGCCACCATTAACGCAGATGAAATAGCTCACCATATGCGGCCCATGGCTCCATTAAATCAGTCACATGCAGCGAGAGGCCTGCCATCGTGTTTGATTTCTATGTTAATGCAGGCTTTCTGCAGGTCATTGCAGGGGGAATTCCTCCCAAGGCTAAGCTTGGGGGATAGAGGCTGGGAAACCACAGTTCACACACAGACTCACACACACACACACACACACACACACACACACACACAACAAAAAGCTGTCCCACAGATGACTTACTTTACAGATGAACACAGTCCCATGTGAAGAAGCAGTGTGTTTGAATCCACAGTGGCACTGAGCAAGATTTCAAACGCGGTTCATTCTGCTAAGTTCATCTCCTGCTGCATTTGAATACCAGCACAAGGTAAACAAAAGCTGCGGAGACATACTGGGCATGCTGATGATACACCGTGGTGTAAAAACTAGGGCTGGGACGATATGCTTATCTCCTGTTTCAGTTCTATCAAGATACTTGGGTGCCGATTCAATATGTTGATATTCGATATTGCAATTCTTAAGCAATGCAATTCTACAAGTATTGTAGAACACACTATCATGAGTCATATTTCCAAAAACTATGCACATCATGTCAGTCAGTCTTCTTGAGTTTTATGTCAGCAACATCATTGCCATACTGCAGTGGAAGTGCAAGTGGTAAATAAAATGTACATGTACAATAGAGTGAATTAAAAATATATACGTTTTATGTAAGCTGCAACATTTATTTGTTCCTGCTCATCAATATACTGTCACGATACTTTGGTGCCAAGTTGGTTAAAAAAATCAAACCCAAAACAATCAAAATCAAAATCAAAACAAAAAAGAATCGCGATACTTAAGAGAATCATTTTTTCCCCACCCCTAGTAAATACAATGAAGGTAAAGAAATTCAGCATCAGAAAATCATTTGCAACAACTGATTCAGCTTGCAGGGAAAATTAAATTCCTGCATAAAATAAAAGAATGCTTTTTTTTTTTTTTTTGTTATTGACGCCCATGTGTATTTGAAGGCATACAATGTTCCATGTTTCTAAGGGTCATGAATCTCACTCAAAGCACAAATGACCATGTAAACTTTCGATCTTAGTGGCAGACAGGGTGGCCGGGGTGAAATGAATTACCGCCATAATCAGAGAATAATTATGAGCCATAATGTATGTAAGCTGCTTAATATACACCGTAATCTCCATGCTGGTTTAGCCTAGCCTAATGAAACTCTTACAGCAGTATATGGCCTCCAGGGTCATGTATAACATGCAGTAAACAATGGGAGGAGAAATCAAATCAGGATGTCTCGGTGGAAGGAGAGAGAGACAGAGAGAGAGAGAGAGAGAGAGAGAGAGAGAGAGAGACCTTTACATTCTGCCCTTGCATCACAAAGCTGAGGGTGTGAGACACTGAATCATTGATGTAAAAAAACATGGTAGGTTGAGGCCCATTAGTAACACTTGGTGCATGCAGAAAAGCTGTGTCTCAAGCAGAAAATATTAGAACCATTTTTCCAGTATAGATAATGCATCTCCTTTTGCACAATCTATGTCTCAGCACTTGACAAGCTGTTCTTTAATCCATGCCTCCGCTCTACATCTACATTTCCCTTAAAAAAAATGAAGCATATGAAATTGTATCTTAGATCATAGCTATCACCTGAATTCACATGGTCAGATTCTACACAAAGGGCCATGTGTTTCTGATGTTTTGCACAGTGTATGTCACCATGAGTTTGCGTAAAAAGGCCCGAGGATGGCCAATATCGCTAAACAAACTAGATCCGGCTGGATGAGGCCGTATAGCATCACCATGGAGAGAGAGTCGAGCAGAATAAGAGGCGGAGCGCTTCGCCGAGCCGAGCCTGGCCATCAGTGACATGACATGTCAAGCAACACGCTCCGCGCTGCAAAAATGCCCATGCAGCCGGCGCCCTAGAGACCACCTTATCTGCGCAGAGGCACAAAAGGAGAGGCGAGGGAAAGACAAAGATGGAGACAGATGCAGGAGAAAGGAACGAGAGCGAAATGAGGAAAAGATGCAGTTGGGGAGAGAAGGTGGAAATGAGAACAAGAGAGAAGAGAAAGGGGCTTTTGACAAAGGTGGGCAAACAGCG
The DNA here is from genome assembly GCA_900302615.1 of Holocentrus rufus. Lineage (NCBI taxonomy): Eukaryota > Metazoa > Chordata > Actinopteri > Holocentriformes > Holocentridae > Holocentrus > Holocentrus rufus. The sequence continues at coordinate 80,340 of OMLF01048279.1, read as the reverse complement.
GAGGGTATATAGGGCCTATAGGATGTCTGGGAGATGTCTAATATTGACTGCATATCTTCGACCTAACACTGAGACAGACAGAAAGAGAATGGAGGATTGAGGCCTCCTAATATTAGCAACAGCCGCGGAGAGGGATTTCTCTGTGTGATCTCATTAATTTAGGACTCCTCACAAAACCTTGTTCTCAGGCTTTAAAGCCATGATGAAGAATCGACAAAGGCTGCACAGATGCAGCACAAAGGCTTTCTTTGACAGTGGCACGCTGATACTGTACTGTCTACATAGTACTTGGCAGCGAGAGTTATGTAAAAGCAACATTACTGTCAGTGGGATTTCACTTTCATCGTAATGCTTCAAAACAGACATAAAGGGTCATACAGGATTGCAGCTTTATCACGCTGCTCTCATTCTCATCTCCACTGCTATTCTCGCGCCAGACACACAACGCGCGGCACAGTTGTATAATTGGTTTACCCTCAAGCAATCGGGCAAGACAGGGCTCTTTGATGGGAGATCAAAACTGGAAATGAGTGATGGCAGGAGATCACGACTGATTTGTTATTTTTAGAAAAAAAAAAACGAAGGAGCGCGGCGTCTGGTATTTCGTCGCGCTCCACATTCGCAAGGTGCAGCTGATCCAGATCGGCCAGCCTTCGCTGGGTTTACGGTGGAAGTGTGTGCACGGTTGGAAAAAATGACATCTTGGGAATTTCTCTGATGCATAGAAAGGCCTTGACGCAACAATCAGCTGTTGACATATATGGAGGGACCTGAGGCGGTTATAAATCTTGTCACTGATTATTTCCCAAGGAGTGCTGTCATCATTAGCGGGGGACGACGTTTCATTTGCCGATTGTCTCTCTAACCACTTAGCGATAAAATTAAATATCACAATATTTTTGATTGAATATTTAAATGTCAGTATTGTGACAATACTGCAGGGATGACAATTGGTGCTTTTGCGTGATGTGACACACGAGATTTTACAGTCATTAGTCATATGGATATGACAGACTGTGACGGAAAGGTAAAAGCACTGACATTATGACTGGCCATTTGACAATAGTGCATAGCGAAAGAGTGAGACGTGACAATCTGACAGTATGAGTCTGTGTCTGGCTGTGTGTATGCGTGCATGTATGTGTGACAGCCAAAGGTAATACAAAGTGACTAATTACGCTGTACTCTGCAGCTTCACTACATTGAATATGAAAGCTATAAAACATGCACTTCACTAGACTGGCTGGACTTGACATTAACAGTCTACTGCTGAAAAAAAAAAATAGGACTTGAGGCTCTGAGCGGACAAAATAGGACACTGTCTAAACAGCATCATTATGCACTATCCGGGGCTCTCGTGCAACTTGAATGAACATGCTTGTGTGCTTTGCTCTTGCATTTGTAAGTGCCGTATTTGTTTATTGCCCTTGAGGCCAAATAAACACTCAGTAGCCCATTGCATGGTTTGTGCCTCTGTAGCTCTCAACTTAGCTACTACAGCTACATTTCATAGGCTAATAAAAGAGCTTTAATGAAGCAACCGGGGCCACATCTCCTGATGTTCCTGAGACCTTGAATGCTAGGACGGACATGAACTCACCTGAGCGGCCTAATGAAAGACCTCAGTCAAAATTATTTGTATACCGTCGTGGTTGAGCACGCAGCAGTGTAGTTGCTTCCTTGCTGTGGTTTGTGGGATCATTGTGGCATGACATGGACACACATGCAACCATCAACATATACACTGATTCACACATGCACACACAGCACATTTGGTTCCCACCTTTAAAAAATATGCCAGTAGGGTGTCCTGATTTTCATTAAACAAATTGACAGTGCAACAACATCGGTGACCTACAGTCAAAACACAAGCAAAGCAGAAACCACAGAATCCATCTCAGGTTGTCAGGCCCAGGGAAAGAGTCTCAGGTTCACTCCATGCTATTATTGCACAGCTTGAATACTTGATCCTGATCGATCAGTTAAAGCATTCTGTGGTCTGTTATTCATGAATAACCTTCACAAAGTATATATCACATCAATCACAGTCCCTGCCGATTGTTTAATTCACTGTTCTGTCAATGCTCACAAATACAAAGCTTACAGTAGGTAACCATAACAACAATAAACTACAGGCTACACTGACTAGCTGTCTTAAGCTAACTGTGTTATCCATTAGCCTGACCCATTTTTAAATCCTGTTTGCTTCAATTATGTTCCAGTAATTAACATGGGCATAACATTAACACAAATACTGAGATAGCCAAGCAATTTTTGTGGAGATATGTGCCATATTTAACCAATTTTAGCAAATCCACAATGCCTACAATGCCGTAACTGAGTCAGGTGGTAGCATCTTGGGAATTAATGGGCTGGGCGGAGGCAAAGTCATGCATTATCGCATATTTACTTGCACTGTACTGCTTAAAATGATGTAAATTCAGTTAGAAAAGACATGGGAAAGCAGGATTATCATTTACAGGAAAATAGATAGAGGACAACACTAACACTGCTCCGTTTTAGGGTTCTTTCCCACCGAGGCCTGCCAAACTTGAAATGTATACTCCTGGCATTGTAAAACCCACAGGATAAAAATGGCTGTGAAAAAGTGTGTCTGCTGTTATGCTAATGCAATGCATTTGTGACAACTTAGCTGAAAATTTGTTGTGAAAAATCTGCCTGGGTGTCCCAATAACCTCATTATTTGGTGTAAATCTTGGTGCTGAGGAGGATTGGCTATGTCGATCCCTTGTCACGCTTACATGGCTTTTAGAGCAGAGGAAATCAATATTTCAAGAGATGGCTTGTGTCACACCTACCAATCTCTTACCATTCCTCCCATTTCCACAGCCAACTCATTTTTCCCGTCCTCTTTTCTTCTCTCATGTCTTTAGCATCAGTCTGACACTATTTATACCATAAATTTATAATCAGCTTGAAAAGTGGACTATAGCCTCTTAACAAATTCCACACTTTACTATCCCAGCCTTCCCAACATTAGCATAACGACATTAACGTGCCATGATGTTTTCGTATTTTCTCAGTGTCTACTAATGTACTAATTAAATCATCCATGGCACACTGTTAAATGCTGTTAAAACAAGATACAAGGGTCATGGGATCATACCCTTCTGGCTATGCCAACATCTACTACCACAAGACAAATAGCTATCATGGCTCATGTGAGGAGTGGTTCATTGCTGACAGCAGAGTGTAGACAGACGGAAACAAGCACGCTGTTTTGTTCCTAATTAGCCAGACTTAGACTTAGGCCTCCAGGGCAAGGGGGACTGGCTAAAAGTCAAACCCACTTTAGGTGATCAATAAGCAGGAAGGAGGCACTGAGGGACCCCCACTCCAGGATTACCAAAAGGTCTTGCCTTGAGCCTGCTCAAGGCATTTCCATATTGATAAGCAAATTAGTGACATTATTCAACCCCACTGGCATATTTTTTAAAAACAGAAAAATCAAATGTAGATTTCTGCAGTGCATTTCTTGTGTATGGATGATGTCAAAATGTATAACTCTTGACTGAATACCTCATGATATTCTATCTTTTATAAGAGACATGGATGTAAAGATCTGAGCCCAGATATTTGGAGGAAAACATCGCATGCATCAAAATTAGAGCTGGAGACCCTTTTAGAGCAGGGTGCTATCACACACACAAACACAATTTGCTGCTGCCCACAGGGCTGCAGTGCCTTGCTGGCCATTGGCACTGGCAGACCAGACAGCATGGACCAAGCTGTAAAAAGGAAGCTACAACCACCTCTATACAAAGGCCCCAGTCAGCACTTTGCTGCACTCTAAAAACAGATGCTATCAGAGCTAATGAGTGTATCTAGCAGCAAAGCAGCCCAGGGTTTACATAGGGTCAGTCCGCACTTCCATCTGTGCAAATGTGACCTCTATTATGTTTGGTAGTTTTACAAATGGCTCTTTTGTTGAATATTCACATTACAGCATCCAGCATATATTCATTCATTGTTCCATTAAGATGAACCAAAACTGTCTTACTTGGTAAATTTGGTTTGCAGCTAATAATGCAGAGATGCATAATGTATCTCTGCCAAAAGATGAATTGGAAGAGCCAGAAACCAGATTTTGGTCATGTGCAAAAAGAAAAAAGGAGCAGGAGTGTGCGGTTCAGGGTTCAGTGACTCTCTGTAGGCGTGGCTGCTCATGGACACAATTTAGCTGTGGTGGGGACTGAACTTGTCCCCGCTTTGCTTAGGGAAAATTCTGCCTAATCTGGGATCTTAACTGACCAAGGCAAACAGAGATAACCCACTCAACTCCATCTCGTCTGTGTTAATTAGCTTGTGGAGGATCACAGAGCTGTTTAAATAGGGGCCTCCGCTTTCAGCCACACTGATGCCTTCAGGGTCCCCAAACCTAATCCCTGGATCAATACGAGTGGTGTCAATACACCCCTCTGTGCTGACACTTATGGATTCAAGATAACTGATACACACTATCAATCAATGTATTAAGGTGCACACTGGATGCTCTGGCACAAGTCTAATTGGAAATACACAATGTTTATGCACTGTGATAGAAGCATACAGGCAAAAAATGCTGGAAAGAAAACTCTCTCTCTGTATATATATACATATTAAATCAATGTTTCCATTGACTGATAATTTGCACCTTCAAATTAAGGTATGCCCAAATGCTCTTCTTGAGAATTAATTTGACTGTTCTGTGGTCAAGCTGCACAATTTATAGCAAAAAAAAAATTAAATCACACTGCAATTTGCATATCTCAAAAGCATGCATTCCTCAGCAATTTTTTTTAAACTGACCCAATCCTAGGCATTACAATCTAATGTTCTAGCCTCTTTAGAGATTATGATAAAACAAACAAACAAACAAACATACAAACCTGCATTATCATTTTAAAATTGAAAAAAAAAAAAAGTAATGCCTTTTTGTCCATACCTACCTACCATATAAGAACAGAGATCACCAACTGTGAAATGCCAAGAATGACAATGATATTTTGATACAGCAGGATGTATGGAAGTCACTCCAACTCTGGAATGTTCTCCAACAAGTGCTGGGTAAAAGAGCTGGAAGCGCTCTTTTCAAATGACATCACCCAGTCTTCTGTCAGGTTCTCCAGATGTGAGGAGAAAAACAAAGGAGGCAATTTATAGTAGAGGGAAATCGAGAGAGTCATACTCTGTGCTCACCAAGTTGGAAACAATACTGTGGTGCGTGGAACCAGCAGAGCATAATAATCTAAGCGTAAAAATAGTCCGCTTGATCAGACTCACTTTCCTTTTTTTTTCCAGTGTTTTAATTCTTTTATTAATGCTGAGTGAAAAACTTAAAAAACGCAGACATGCTGGCACTGTAGCCTTTCACACCGTGCACAATGAATTTGCAAACATACTTTGATGGAAAGAAAAAATGTGCTGAGAAAAATAGAAATCTAAACCTGATTTTGAGCCAGCACTCTTCTGTTTTTTTCCATGCTGAATGGAAAGCTGTGATGGCAAGAGATAAGACTGGTAAATTACTCAATAATTCATGATACAGTGGTATTTTCTGGACTGGCTTTTGCATATATGCTAAATAATATGTACATTTCAAAACAGTCTTCTCTTAAGGCTACAGACCTTGAGGAAACCCACCTAGCTGGACAATCTGGCAGGGTAATCTGCAACAACAGACAAAAGCTACAGTATCTCAGCCTTCACCCTCCAGTTTGAGCTTAAGTCAGCTATACAAACATTTCTCAGTGGAAGCAGTGCTCTTATGGGTTGAGTTAAACCTCGGTGGAAAACGTCTTTGCATGAGATGGGAAGTGAAGTGAGAGTATAAGGCAACTATATTCATCCATACGCCATATTTCTCAAACACGCATGGCTATTTGAATTTAAAGACATTGTGCTCATTTCACAGCATTTCGTGAGACCAGGCTGCTCAGTGCTACAGCATTTATGAGGTGAATAGTGGTTTATATTGCTACTGGCCTCCTGAGTAAAAGACGATACGTGCAGTAGCTTATATTATATTCTTATTGGTGTGTAGTTCATTGGTGTGCACATCCTTCATGTCTTCACTGAAATCATGGGATGGATGGATGGATGGATATATGGATAGATAGAAGTTTCAACTATGCTATATTTAATGCCCTGAAGATATCAGAAAACAGGTCATAAGCTGCATTACAGTTTTTCAGTCATCATAGAGTGAGAAATTAACACCAGCCAACAGCCAAGATAGATTTAATGTATTTTTTTCTGGTAATTTAAAGGCCACATTCTATTCTAAAAATCAAACTGGCTGGTAACATAGTGAAAATAGCACCTTTTTTTATCTACCAGCCACCTTGGCATGTCACCAAAAAACTGGACTGCTTTCCTGAGTTATTTGAGGAAACTGCACACATACAAACTGCACGATGATCCCGTAGATGACGGTATTAACTGCATCATCTCTGACCTGAGACTGATGGCTGGTGTGATCCAACACCTACAGGACACTCCCAGGACATTTAATCCCATCTGTGACCTGAAATATATGAGCGTGTACAGGAAGGAAACCACCGTGGGAAAAGTATACGATACCCATTGCAGAAAATTATCTTCTCTTCTACTTATTAATGGCCCTTTTGTCGAGTGAGTTTCTTGCAGGTAATGTATACCATAGTAGTAATGGGTGACTGGTTTGAATGAATATAACGGAGAGAAGGGAGAAGGGAAGGGGAGTCCAACTGTGTTACACCAATATGTTGCACTCATCAATACTGCCGGTCTATAAGCCAATTTCTCTCTCTCTGCCTCTCTTTTTCACTCTCTAACTCTATCAGAGCCAATCAATACGTGTTAAAGGCAAATATTATCAACTCATTGCTATGATTTAACAGGTGAGTCGTGGATTATGACATTTTCAGGGAAGTGTTGCACATGATAGACACAGAGACAGACAGGGGCGGCATCAAAGCAACGGAAAAAGGACAAAACCCACTCAGTAACACACACTCAGCCAACAGACATATTCCCCCAGAAAAAACAGAAGAAAGGGAAGGAAAAAAAAAAAAGAAATGTGATATTTGGTGCTTGCAGGCAGTGGGTAGCAACTGAAGCACCGAGCGTTGGTTTGCAGTTGGCTGGGTAAAGGTTAAACGGGTTCTGTGAGTCACAGATCAGAGAGAAGAGTGGAGGAGAGTTGGAGTGGGTTGAGGGTCAATACCAGCAGTGTGTCTATGATGGGAAAATGCTGAGAAGACACTGACAGAGAACAGGGCAAATAGGCATAGTGCAGAGCCATGTGCTGCCAACCCCAGACAGGGAACGAACTACTATGTAAAGTATGTACATGAACTCAGATGCATTTGGAAATGCCATTTTTATTGCACACTCAACCACTATATTTTTAATTCTTTTGTGATTTTGATTAAGGGACAATGTAATGAAATAAAGCATATCACTGCACAACATCAAGGTATTTTCACTTGTTTTTTTTTTCAAGTTTTTTGTCAAAAAAAAAAAAATAATTTGATTGTTTTCCACTTCTTTAAGGTAACATAAGGCTTTAAGATTTTAAGACTCAGCTTGCTTAGGAGTAGATAATTTAGCAATTTACTGAGATATATCAAAGAATACAGAATGATGAAAAGTGATGAATCTTCAAGGTAAAAAGTCCAGCACCGCCACAGACTCTGAAGTGCGTCCCTCCCTCTCCATGTCTTTCCACATGAAGGGGGAAAACACAGACATTCATCAATTAAACATATGGCTGTCTCCCCAAAACTATAGTCTCTGGCTCCCAGCCAAGTCATTAAAATAGTTAATTATATGTGTGGCCGTGCAATATGGTGTGAAGGAACAATTCTATTATAACAAAAAAATATGATAAGATGAACATCTTAAATGAGCGAGAACTGTATTGTATTACATTATGCAAAATAAACAGGAAAAAAGCAATTAGCTTTGGTTTGACTGAAGATTATAATGAAGCAAAAAGATTTGGGTGGTTTCAGGGCTTTTTTCAGCAAGAAATGAAACCTAGCACCAAAATATAAAAAAAAAAATTATGTTCTGTATTTGTTTAAAAAAATTATACAATTTTAAAAAAGTATATGTATATTGATAGTGTGAATTTGAAGCTCAAACCAAAGACTGAACTATTTTGTCTATACACATATACAACAAGATGTTGACAAGATGATGACAACTGTCAAAGCTGAATTGGTTTACTCCCTGTTGGTGATTTTCCCCCCAGAGATAAATATTTTGCATGTTGGAATATAACCTTAATTTATTCCTGCATGCCTCCATGTGTGCACTATGTTTACTGCCAGCAGGTAGTCTGATTCAGATCTTGCTGTGAGCGTCACCAACTATGTATCTGAGCGAGCTCGGTGGTAGGTAGAAACATCAGGGTTATCTCTTCCCCACAGAAACTGGGAGAAAGCTAACTGGGAGGGCAGAGATAGTGCTTAATTTGGTGGAAAATGGCCTGAGCACAAATTAAAAATTTCCCTTCTTTTGATGTGTACCAACCATGCATAATTGCTAAACCTTTTTTGTGCTAAACTGATGCACATAATCATAACTAAGCACAATTAAGTTGACAGGAATAAAGAAAACATTATGAGTTTCTGCAACACAGCATGTGATATAAGGGAGGACAACACAAGAACTGTTTTTTCCGTTGAATTCAAACCTAATAAACCGCTTTTCGCACATCTGCCTCCTTCCTATCGAAGGGCGACTGTCTCATATCTCACGTCCAATCTTTTAATAGGCTAAAGTGCTAAAACAGCAGCCATTACGTCAGGGAGCAAAAAGCCAAGGTGGGTAATGCTCCCTGGCTTGCGCAGGACAATGCTGTGTATCTGGCAGCCCAAAAAGCACAGAGCTCAGCAGTTGTCAGGATGAGAGAGAAAGCGAGAGAGAGAGAGAGAGAGAGAGAGAGAGAGAGACAGAGAGACAGAGAGAGAGAGAGAGAGAGAGAGAGATGAGGGGTAGCCTGGAGGGGTGAGCGGTGCATTATCACTGATATGAAAGGCCATTGACCTTCATGGACCAACGTCCAATTGCATG
>OMLF01048279.1:49366-64611 GCA_900302615.1 Holocentrus rufus | reverse complement strand
ACCACCCGCACCTCTGCTGGCCAATCTTGGATGACACCCACACCCCACGCACCATCCCTCCATCCGCCTCTGGGTGCTGACGCTAATTAACCCATAGGATGGATTGAAATAGCAGAATCCACTGTACTCGTTTGGCTGCGGCTTCCCCACTTAAAACTGAAAGAAGTGAAAGATGAAAGGAAAGGGTTTATAAATCTACACATGTTCAAAAACCCGGCAATTGTAATTGGGTTACCCTGTGCACCTGCATACCTTTAGATAAAGAGTGTATTGAATTGGTGGTTGTTCATGAATTGTGTCAGTTTCATTATCTCTGGGGATCGGTGAATTTTTTTTTTACATTCCTGAAAAATAACAGGATCACATTTTTTGTGCAGCATCTGCAAAATCTCACTATTCCATTTTCATTTTTGGAGGGTTATGGTTATCTACCATTTAGAAGAAAAGAGTCAAGCAAAATGATTGACTAACCAAAATGAAGACAAAGTGTGGTATTTTTAAAGGCTAGTTTATGATTCAAAAACAGGATGTGGTTTGTTGAATGATGAGCATCAAACAATTCCCCCCATTATGCATAAACTCTCCATCTTAACGAGTTATTAAGTCTCATATTCAGTGTTAAAATCTTGTTTTTCTTTAAACAAGTGGAAAATCTCTCAGTGATACAAGAAAATCCCTTCTTGTAAAATGGATGTAAAGATATTTGGTAATGAACTCTCCATATCTTTTTTTATACCAACCACTATGTTATGTTTGTTACACATGATGCCGTCTGAGGTCAACACTCTTTCAATTCAGTCAGTTCAGGAAGGAGTATTCGTCCAAATGGAAAACAAAGGGACTATTTCACCACTGGAAGGTTCAATCTGTAAAATGTTATTGAGAATGAGGGCTGTATTATTTTGACATGAGTTGCAGTTTCAATTTACAATTTCAACTGAGTGAAAGGAAAGGGAGCTGGCCCCAACATTAATGTCCAAACAGGCTGAAAGCAACACTGCCCATCTCTACTGTCTCAAAAAAATATTGTATCATCACATTAGGGAAGCAGTGGGCAAAATGACAATGCATCCAGTACCAAGCATAAGGGAGAGAGGAATGCTCCATCACCTGACTGGAGCCTAATGGGCCGTGGATAAAAGGGAGAGCAGGAGAGTGACAATGACAGTGCGTCTGCCATGAGTAATACCTCAGCGCTGGCTCTGCTCTGACAGGGTCTGGGGAGTTGTCACAGGAGACTGAAGTCATGTCTCATTATGTCCCTGGGGAAGCGCTCGCTACAGTGGCCATGGTGCCCACAATACCAGCAGATGATGCGTATCATGCCATGCCAGGCCATGCCACAGGACTGCATGGCATGCATGAGCTTCATCCCAAAATGAGACAAGCACTACATGAAAAAGTCACTTCAAGTCTTAAAAAACTGTGAAATCTTAACAGCACAAATAATCAAAACAAACTATGGTACTGTCTATGGTTTTACAAACCTGATCCTCTATATTTCAGAAACACATAGACATCTTTAAGGTTTTGTTTTCTGAAAAGGACATACATCAGTGTATTAAAACTGAACTCTTCAGATGCAGTATGGTTGGGCATCCCACATAAAACAGAATGAACACATTACACCATATAATATTATACCATACAGTATTATATACCAATGGTAGATACTGACATGAAATGGCTCATATTTTCCATCCTACAATGATACACAGAAGCACTCTTACTGCCTTCACCATGACTTTTCCTGTGTTATGGGTTGTTTTGCAGTCAGATATGACTGCAGAACAACCCAAAACCCATGCACCATCATATATGTCAATAATCAAACAGAGAACTATGATGCCATATTTAGTGCAGACACATTTTGTGTTGGTGGCCACCTGTGGGAATCAAACCACGAACCCTTGCCTTATCATTTTTCCATCTCTGAGCAATATAGAGCAACTTAACAATATATGGCTATAAAAGAGAATTACTACTGAATGCTATGTAGCTGTAAACATTATATCACAGCAGTAATGACGTATTTATTGTAAGGCCTATGGAGCATCTGTTTATCCATATATCTATTTTATGATCCCCTGTTTAATAAATCTAGACGCAGATTCACCTGTGGGATTCGGTGTTTGTGTGGTGAATCCTTCACAGCCACAAAGGTTAATGAGCCTCATTCCTTTACTGTTTGAGCTTGGAATTGTTTTTCATCTATAACACATGAAAAATACTGAATCCTCTTTTTTTCTTTTTTTTTTTTAACCAACTTTTTCTACCTGTAACCTGTCCAATCTGAACTAAGTTGAGTGAATCTTTGCATACTGTCTCTTTTTCTTTAACAGCAAATAAAGCTATCATATGATATATTTTTGGAGCGATGCTATTCAAATAGCACGTAACAGAAATACTATTAACTGGCATAAATAAATCATACCGTAAAGTATGCTTTTAGGTCACCGCGGACAGCTTTAAGTCCCACTATTCTAGGAATATGACAGTGATTTTCCTTCAGGGTATTTTATTGTCCTCGTTTTTATAGAAAAATCAATGAAAAATGAAGATCATTAAAGGAGGGTGGAGAGCTGTTGGTCCTTTGTTGGTCAATATAGACACCTGCTGTCCAAGCATATCTCTAAATTACAGGCCATACAATCTTTGCACGCAAGACCTATGTGTTTACTGCCTGCCTTGTGGGCGAAACACCTCAAATGACACCTAGAGGAATCCGCACAGCTGGCAGTATCACTGGCAAACATCAAATAATCCGCTCAGCATTGTGGGCCTGGCACCGGCCGGTACATCAATAAGGGAACCTACCCTACTGCAACCATTCAATAAATTCATTCATCACGATTCTCTTGCCTCTCTGCCTCATGAAAAAAAAAAACCTCCTTGCTTTGGTGGTTGCTCCTCAAGATGCAGTACATGCAGCGGAGTGAGTGCAGAGGCTGCAATGGTCTGCCTTTGATGCTCATCGCAATCCAGATAAAAACACGATTTGGTGTCAGGCGCCTCCACACTGCCATATTTACACCTGGTCATCCTAAATATCCGCAACATCACCGCGTTGCTATGGCGAATGGCACAACTGGACGCCATCCTATACCGACTTGACACATCCACACTGCACCATTCTTCTCACCGTCAAGCGGCATATCATCATTCAGAGCCGAGACAATTAAGACAACGCTGATCCGGCAGGAAAAAAAAAACTGCAGCGCTTAAAGATTAAAAGCAGGTCCAAACTCACCGTCTGTTGCAAGCCGCCTGTTTTTTTTCCTGTCCTGTCACTGAGTGTGTGTTGAGCCTGCAGGAGATGAAGAGGTGTGTGTGTGTTAGGCACCGTGTCTGAGCGGTGTGTCCGTCCCCCCCTCAGCCGCTGCAGCAGCAAGCTGTGGTCCAGGATCCTCCGCTCTCCTCACCAGCTCCCCGCTGCTGCCGGGACCAGCAGCTCCGAAGATCGTCTATGTTTTTAGTAGACGGCTCACTCGTTGCCGAAAACCTGGCCCCACTTTGCGGCCATGTAAATGCGGGCGTTCATCCTCACACATGCACCTCCTCCTCCTGCAGAGTTTGCCTCAGGGGGAATATGCGTAGCTTGAAAGGATAGCCTACTGCAAATGATCAGTTCTCAATTATGCATGGCTGTGGTTTGATGATTCATTTACAGTCTGGTACAAACATGAAATATTGTTTTTCTTTTGTGTGTGTTTATTTATTTTCCCTCAAAACTAGCTTATTATATTAAAAAAGGAAAGGAAGGAAAGGAAAAAGGAAAAAATGTAGCTCTGGATATATGGAACACTGGTTCAATTTTGACTTCTTGTTAAGAGTCTGTTTTTGTTGGTCAGTAATATTGGTTGCAAGTGTGCAGAGAGTAAGCCTTGTTAGCTTAGAAGTCAATGCTGATTTAGTTCACTCCATTTATGTCCAAAAAGTGTGCAAAAACTGCTATGTGAAATTTAGCAGTTTAGCAAAGTTGCCATAGTGATGTATGGAGTCACTGACCCCATGACCTGTGGGTCATTGGTTAGGCAGCTATGGGTCAGCAAAACAAAAATATGAATAATTGTGGATGGGCTGCGGGCTATAAAGATTAAAATGACACAATATAAAGTACCATAGAGAGGAATATTTTATGCTAATTTAGTTCATTTTTCCCATACTTTCCTTTTCCCTCCCAGCATTATGCAGCACTATACAAGTAGGGTCATGCAGGTGCGGTTTTGCATTTTATTTAAATTACCACCATGTCAGGAAGTTGTAGTCAGGTGAGGTGCAAATACAAGTGAATTAGGGTGAATTTAGAGCTCATGCACCATTGTTTCGGTGTCTTTTGCTATTGTGTAGCACATTGGGAACTAATTAGAGTAAATAAAAAAGTTATAATTTTTAAGGCATTGATTCTTTAGTTCTGATGAATTTGGTCCAAATACAACCTTAGCTTTAAACTAAAAATATCTACATTAGAACATTCTCAGCACACTGATGTCAACATACTGATGACACTGGTCTGCAGTGCGCGATTTCTCGTACCCGCAGATAAAGCAAGAGTGAGACCTCTTCGTTTTTTTCCCCCTCTCACTCTCCGGCAGTCTCTGAACTGGCCCGGTGCAGAATGAAATGAAAAAACATAACTGCAGCGACCCCGTTTTAATGAGCGGCAGCAGCGGGACCTGCAGACAGAGAAGACGTGTGAAACAAACAATAACACTGCGGAGCTGCTGTGGCGCTATCATAATGGCTGCCGTTTGTTGCCCCTGACGAAAACTCTTTACAATATTCCTAAAATATCCCTATCATGACTTACCGTATATTTCTGGCATTGAGCTTGCCATTCCCTAAATTTGATTATGTACTAATTAAATCACTGGTTCATGCAGTAACCTAATAAGTGGTTCTATATTTTGGAAAGGTCTAACAAATTCATTCAATATGGAGTAGACTATAATAAAGAAATTATTGTATCATGTCCTTTTTGCCATTCCCCTCCAAATGGAGGTGAGAGGTCAGCTGCAAAACAGCACCCAGGCAACTGCTACGGATTCAGTGTCTTGCTCAAAGGCACTTCAGCAGGGTGGTAGGACCCTCTGGTAGAAGGGCAGGGTCTTCACCCACTGAGCCACCTGCATGTCACGCTTAAAATGGTGAAAGTATATGGGTGTAAGAGGCTGGATCTAGAGGTTTCTCTTGGGGTCAGTGTGAGACACAGGTGTTTCTCTGCCATCAACACAGGACAGGTGGCCTATGTAGACACACACACACACACACACACACACACACACACATACAGTACTGGTGTCAAACGCTCCAGTGCACGTTACATTACTGGCCCACCAATCCACCATCTGAGCCGAACTGTGCAAGAAGAGCAGACCCTTCTTCACTTTGACATTTGCATCATTTACAACCCTTCCATCCCCCCCACACACACACACACATACACAAACACACAATCACCACACCCATCCCCAACCATCACTCTTAATATCTCCCCATTCCAATCTGGGATAGACCAAGCATGTCCTACACATATCAGAGACGCATCACCATGATGAACATGATAGGTTTTCTCTCTCTCTCTCTCTTCCTGTCTGCAAAAAACTGGCATGACCTCACACACACATATCTGACAGCTGTGTAATAGTGACTACATTCTTTTTGATTTTTATTAATGGAAAGGATTAAACTAATGAGCTGGGCTTTGCTGCCTTGGATTGGCTACTTATCTGCAGCTCACCACAGTGCATTTTCAGGTCATCAGCACTGTGGCTCTGGGGGGAAAAAGGGTATGCATGTTTAATTTTTTCCCATGATAAACACATGCAGTATCACCCTGCAAGTCCACAGGGCATTAACACAGAAAACTGAGTCATTTGCTGTTTATCCTGGTGATTTTATATAAGTCCCCCAGGGAAGGTTGGGACCCAGACAAAGTCACATTTTTAGTGATGAAACCATTTCTGTTACCCAAAATGACTTTAACCTGAGATGCAATTATGTTTATATGTGTGCATGACTCAGAGAGACCTAATACAGTTAAAGGATAACATTAAACGTAAATGAAGCACCTTGTCTTGTCTAAAATTTAATTATGTTCCATGAAGAACTTTGTAACTTTGTTTTGAAAAGTGTTCTATAAATAAGTTATTGTTATTGTTACTACATGATAGTTTTCCAAGGGTGTGGCCTTATATTCAAACATCTTAATGTTTACCTGCACACGTGAGATTATACTGTGCAAACCTTGCAGCAACGGTCACAGACGGTGTTGTTTGAGATTCTGTTGGAAAAGTAAGACCTGTGTGTTTATGTGTGTGTACTGTAGGTGTGTGTACGCTCCCTAACCGCCTGGCAGAGATCTGTGGAGAGCAACACCACTGTGCAAACTGTTCCGCCATTTCTTTTCAATGAGGAGACGTGACAATGCACAGGTGTGGGTCTTTTTTTTTTTTTTTTTCATTTTTACAGCGTGACATTACACACATGCCAGTGCTGAGTGTGAAATACTCCCAGCCTCTGTCAACATTATTCTTGTTCCCTTTCCAAATACAGTTTGCACCCGGACAGTGCTTCTCCTGTGAGGCACCATCTACAGCTTATGTGTATTTCTTTGTATCTGAATAATTCCATTAGAGGAATAAACTTCAAGATAGAGCTCCTTTCATGACTTAAATGCAGTTCAGAGTGCTTTACATGAGAGAATATTGGTCAAAAGAGGCATTTGAAGAGATGCAGCAGGAAAATATAAAGGGAAAATAAACCAACAAAATCTCAAGATAGAGGAGATAAGTTAATAAACAGATACAAACAATAATAACTATACAAGTATGAAAATGCAATAAATTAAAGGAAAGATAAAATGATATAAAATAACTATAATAATGATGATGTAAGTCCATCTTTTGGAAAGAAATACCTCAAAAATGATCCAGTCAAAATCAGTATTGTAATTTTCCTTTTAAAAAATTTTATAATTTGAAATAATTTTGTGCTAAAACTTTATTTTTAATAGACTTGATGGCAGTTTTTGTTTTTACATAGTGGGTGATGTCTCATTTTCAAACAAACCACATGTTGCAGTATCACTTTACCTAGCAGCACTCGGCTGTCTGCTTTGTCTGGGCCACTGTGTACTTTACAACCAGTTCACACAGAATACATTATGGTGGGACAATGTCACTTTGACAGCGAGCAGAGACCTTCTACCCCACTGTTATTGTTTACACAACAGACTTCCTAACTTGGTCAGAGAGCTCGGCCTGGGGAAACACTGCCGTGATCCGGGGCAATTCCTCCTCCTCTCACTCCGACGAGCCTCTTCACGCTGCAGCGCTTGAGATGAACCATGCAGAAGGGGGTTATCATGAGGAAGAACACGCCGGGGTTATTTTTGACTCCGTATGCTGCAAACATTAATTCTCCTCCTCCAATAAAGAGCCCCCGAGCCGATCTCGTCTTGTGAGGCGAATGATGGCATGAATGCACTCCTGTTTGTCCCATTTATATTCCAGTGTCGCCTTCAGACTGCAGCTTGTCATTGTAACACATCTGATCCCTCAGGGGGCACATTTGTTGTTTACCATTGGAGCTTCTGTAAATTCGCCCACTGTAATCACATGTCTTTTACATTTGAGGGCATGTTGGGTGGGGTTGGTTGTTTTCCCTGGTCCTTTTTTTTCCACAAAGAAAGCAAGGCCATGGCAAAACAAGCAGAAACGACTAGAAAAGCCTCCAAAAATAGCACAAACATAGTAAGGTCTGGGCAGATGTTGGTAAATCCTGACAGATGTTAGGCCAGTATATTATGTACAAAATGAAGCAAATTAGAGAGAGAGACAAAAATACAATCCTTGATATCAATATTTATACACTAGTCCTTGTTTTTATCAGGTCTGGCCATCCATTTCACAAGTTGAGCACAAGAATCCAAACTGACAAAAACCCACTTACAGCAACAAAACAGAAGAGGCTGATTGCATAACATATTTCTGCCAGATCAGGACCAATTTTAGGCGAACGTGGGCACACATACATTGAGGAGATTGTAAACGAGCTGGGAACTGTAACGGTTGCTAGGGAACACCATAAGACGAGACAATCCGATTCGCTCTGGAGAAGGAGCGGAGACAGACAGCTCCGTCCTGACACAGAAAGAAACGGATGGTGCAGCGGTACGACGCGGACCCACGACTATTCATTTCCCCACTTCACGTAAACACAGCCTAGCAGACATCACTTAACATTTGCACTTTGGCCTTTACCGCTCCGCACCAACAGGAAATTGCCAACAGGATCAACTTGGCGAGGAAACATTCATCTCATGCTCACCTTATATATCTGTCTTGGCCGTGGCTGTCATTCCCCTCGCAGGAGTACAGGCAGCACAAAACCAACACTCCGTCCCCAAGCAGCTCGACAGGTTTCTTAAGCTCACTTTGTGCTGTGTTTGACAAGTGGAGCTTTCACAGAAACGGATTCATTACACCTGTAGTATCCAGTGGTTTTGGGATCTGCAGAAGTGTCTGGTGCAACTTCACTCTTGCGTGAAAAGACCCAAACCCAAACGAAGACCAAACTGTGATATGTTGAAAGCAGGATAACACAGATCAGCCCATTAATAGCAAGAAAATGACACTTGATTCAAGAAAGTTCTGGAAACAAGTTCATTTGCATTGGACACAAGTTGATACGTTAAGACAAAATTTTCACTGTGATCCCATCACCTCCTGCCCCATTAACTCATTGGGAAATTCCAATCCTCCTCACTACCCCACCCAGTATATATCATGTTTATCATGCACTGAAACAACTGTATTATTATCCGAACAACTCCCTTAAGCTGGCCGGTCCCCAAGAGGCCTTCAGTAACAGCTGCGCTTCTGTTTTCACACACCTCTTCCTGTCAGGAATGCATTTTCAAACACACTGCCACATTTCAAACTTGTAGGTTTTGACACTCCAACACCAGTGGACCGTTCCAGGACAAGGCCAAGTTTCGGTGAAGTGGCCGTAAATCAGGCCCTGTCAGTAAGGCACGATCAGACAGGTCTGGCCCTCCTATATCGTGCATTATTCCGCTAACAATATCATGCTGAGGATCAAGCTGGCATTGAAAACAAATGGCCCATCAATCGATCAAAGCTGACAATTACAAACTTGGGTTGAGGAATGATTGAAGTAAAATGCTTGGCGTGTTATTCTATATCTATCTGACATCTTTTTTATTGTCCTGGAAGTTTCTAGGTATGCCTCCTAGCGGCATATTGTTCATGTTGATTGGGGCGACGCCATTGTGAATGGGAGGAATGAATGCCATGGAATTTCAGTGGATCTTCAATGGGAGGAAAACAACAAAGCAGAAAATCAATGCATGCAATTGGGGGAGCAAAAAAAAAACAATTCATCATACGTGGACACTTTGCATTCCTTTGTGACAACGCTTTTGTGGAGCTCCTTGCATTTTATATTGATGCATGTGTGTGTGTGTGTGTGTGTCAGGTTTATGGTTCCAGAATGTGACAGCAGATCGAATCAAATAACATGACATAAATTCCTACGGCCTATTTTTCCAACCCAGTAACCTTAATAAAACAGGAATAACATAAATAGTAAAGATGTCAAACAGTAAAGTGTGGTTTTGAAAACCAATTTTTTGTTTATTTTCTCACGACAATTATTCTCACAATTTAAAAAAGTGTGTCAAGTGTTATAAAGGGTGAAGTACATTAATAGTATTAGAGGCAGAGGGATTGAGGCTTGAGCATGCTCAGGGGTAAGTGCAAAAACATGTTATGATCAACCCACAGAAACAACTATGGTCCATAATGCATCACTCATAGACTCATAGCATGCTCTTTTTTTATCCAAAGGATCAGAAATGACAATGTGGCCAGGTTCACTGTTACATTTGTACAATGAAACTGAAGAATTAGCAATATTTCTCTCCATACAAAGCATGTGCTTTTGTTAGGCCATATTCTTTAACTCTAGCAAGAACAGTTAAACAATTTATTATCACTTATTATTATACAATTTTTATTAACAGTTCCTTCTTTATGGACAAGTTAAGAATATAATTGCAAAGTGCATGAAGTCCTTTTTCAGTACAGTATTAGAAACAGGCAGTCGTGTTGATGTTCTCTATTCAATTATGTATTGAATTTCAATGCATTCAATTTAATGGGAATGAGATGTATTTAAAATACCAGTCACATATCCATTATTAAGAAATTAACTACAGTTATCACAATGGTATAAATTGCTAATAACACTGTCATGTATCATGCCACAAGTACTTTCCTTGTGTGCCCCAAAATCAAATCACCCCATCAGCAGCTCCAGTCAATTCATTCATTCATCACATACATAAATTTCCTTTTTCTGATCTGAATGAATGATTTTCTTGTTTTATCAATATCAGCCAAACTATATTCATGGAGCATCTTTTATCTTCTCTGTTACATCCTCTCCTACACAAGGCAAAAACAATTCATCTCACATCACTTATCTCACACTTTTTTTTATGCCATAACATTTTGAAATCAGTCATAGTTTTATGCATCTTGGACAGTCTTTCATGTGTTAGGGGCATGATGATCAAATCACTATCGAGGCCAGATTTGGTGTTTCATTCCAAACTGCCTCTGCAAGTAGCTGCATATGTTCCAAAAAATAATTAGTGTTCAATTAGCAAAGTACAACACACTTACCAAATTCCTTTTCTGACTTTCTCTCCTGGTCTTGGTCTCTGGAGCTTTTAAAGACCAGGCCTTCTTTCTCTGAACTCTCCTGCGGTCTAAAACCTACAGCTTGGAGATGAAGGGGAGGCCCTCGTACATGTCGGCCTTCAGTTTGGCCCACTCGGCCAGCCGCTGGATGGTGCTCTTCTCCTGGCTCAGCACGCTGGCCGCCTTCCTCAGCTTGGCCTCGTTGCGCTCCAGGTAGCGCTCGCCCTCGCCCTTGAGGAAGTTCAGCCTCTCCAGCCGGCTCTCGTCCAGCGGGATGTCCTCGCTCATGTAGGGGTTGAAGCGGAAGTAGGTGTCGGGCGGCAACAGGGCGTCCAGCATGGTGTGCACCTCTGAGAGAAGGACGGAGCGGAAGTTTACGAAATGCCAATAAAGCAACTGAACTGATGAAACAGACAAAGTGTTTTTCAGCTATCAAAGTCATATCACAGTTATAGATAATTTTCTAAAGTACTTCTACTTTTTCCTCCTTATTGTGCATAGATACAACCTTAATGTTATTTATTCAGAAGTCCGAAATAGTTATTAACTTCTGACTAGATTTAGATTGACTAGATCAAATATGGCAACATTTTCTACCTCATTTCTAAACTTTTTCAGGACCTGAAAATGATCAAAAATCATTTTTAATCATTTTTCCAGGTTTTCCAGGCCTGTGATGAAACCCTGCAGGCCGGAAACCTTGCATCACACACAGTTCCGCCTCTAATCTGAGGTTTATAAATAACCTCGCGTGGGTTTAATCCCACTCAGAAGGACAGATGTGGGAAGTCACACACATGAACACACACACAACACTGCGTAACGTTACCCTCCGTATCGGTGGCGCTGCTGATGACGTTGGTGAGCTTGGCTTTGAGGCTGGTGTACGTGGCGTTGTTCTTGCCCCCCGTCTCGTAACGTCCGGTGCCCAGAGACACCACACACTGCACCGGGGTGTTGGGCCACAGACACTTACACTCGTGGATGGCCAGCGCTGTGGGGTTGTTGATCAGGAGACCTCCGTCCTGGAGGAGAGGGGAGAGAGAGGGGGAAGGAATAAAGGAGAGGGAAAGAGGAGATGAACGCAAAGGAAAGGAAAGCAGGGGAATGGAAAAAGGAAGAGAAAATTAAAGAGTAGAAGAGAGGAGGGATGGTGCTCTGAGTTTGTATATAAGAATGAGACACAAAGACAAGATTTTAGTTTTAAATCTACCATGGCTCTGCTTGACTGCTCAATCATTTGAGTATAGAAATGCTCTTTATTGGTGTTATTTAAATACAATTACTATAAAGAAAAAAAAATACTACACAGGAGTTTGACTAAAACAATAACTACTGTAAAGATTTATATAAATAAAAGTAAAAAAAATAAAAAACTCTCGGTGGCGTTACTGTAGTGGGCGTAACTTCCGGTGGGATAGCAGAAGTAGCAGTGAGCTAGCTAATCCCACTGGCTAACGCTAGTGGCAATCCACCAACGGTGGTTCTTTCAAAAGTAATTCGACTTGAATTTAGCAAATATTGAATTGTAACAGATGTAAATTAACATTGTCTAAACTGTCCCTGGGGGGCCCTGGTACCTGCTGCGCTGTTCGAGGCTGTGCCAGCAACCAGACTGAGCTAAATCTGTGGCTTCACAACAGTGTTTTGAACATGCACCCAAAACAAAGACGGACTGTTCCTGTAACCAACGGTACAGTTTCCACTGGCTACCTACAGATGAGGAATGATAACCTTATCCCATTCCAGCGTTTTATTTCCCAATCGCTCTAAGAAAGAGGATTAGCGTCCTGTTATCATGGAAAATGCCGGTACCGGTTCAGTGACAGGGCGTGCCAGAAGTCACGCTCATAGGTATCATGGGAGCTAGGAATAAGATAGATAGTTTATTTTTATTTTCCATAGTCCTGTCAAAAAAGGAAGAGAAATGAAGATATAACAGAAAACAAAAATGCATAAGCATGTTGCGTTTCATTATGTTAATACCACATTATTATGTACAGTACAAAATAAATTATGTGCTTCTTTTATGTCACTAGAGTCAGGATTTTTTTAACAGCCAAATCATAAACTAAACAGCAGCCTATAAAACTGACATAACGATCATCATTAAACACGTTGGCTTCTAGCAACAATGAGCTCAGGAGGAGGTGCCTGTGGCATGACTGACAACTTTTACTGCTGCTTTCATATCTGCTAATTACCCTGACATAATTCAACCGCAAAGTGACAACAATCTGTGTGTGTGTGTGGCAGTATAATCTGTGCTTGTGTGTGTTTATGTGTGAGAGCAAAAGGCTAGCCAAAGGACAAAAAACACACAAAACAGGATAAAAGGCAGGGCCGGAAATTTGTTTTTTCATCCAGCAACTGAATCCAAAACGTGGCAGTCACTTTCTCCATTTCAACAGCAAATATGTCTTTTTATGACAGATAAGCCCAAATAAAAAGTCTAGAGATCTCTGTCAAAGTCGAGGCTTCTGTTTAAGTGCCTTCATGGGTAGCTGTGCTTGCTGTTTTAATATTTTGTGCTTGTTGAGAAAATCGCCTTGTGAGGACAAACGAGGTGAACTGGACCAGCAAACCCGGGGCTGCGGAGCTGGGCCAGGGTGACGGAAGCTCCTGAGCCAGAGATGTGCTATGCTGGCACCCGAACCTGGCAGATACAAGAGAAGCCGCTGCCCGCTTCCCGACCCCGGCCTGCACTTCTTCAGTTCCCGTTATTCAGAGGCAAAGCAAGTCCAGGAACAGAAAGGAGATAAAAATGCTTTCCACTAATTCTATCATTTTTTTTTTTTTAACAAAATGATGTTCCAGGATTTGTGAATGAGTTTAGTGCCCTTTGCCAGGCTATAAGATGCCAGCGCTGACAGGACAGAGAGAATCAGGCTGAATGGACTGATTTAGTGCCCTCTGTTCTTTCTCAGCCTGTCCCACGTCCAGTCTTGGACCCGATCCAACCACTGAAGGGCTTTCAAGCTACCCGGAGTGTGTTTGGCTGGGATTACTCCACTAAAACAATAATCTACTCATGGTTATCTGTGGGAGAGAGTGTGGCGCACAGGAGGTCCAGTCTCCCCCTGCAGACCCAAGTGTAAAGGTTATTTCCACTTCTCTGCGGGGGGCGGCAAACAGAAAAATACCCCAACAGCTTAAATCTTCTCCCCCTTCTGGGCTAACACAAACACTAAGTAGCCGTAAAAATGTCAGGAAACAACTACCAAAACCAGAAACAAGCACAAACACACATAATCGCCATGGGTGCCCAGTGGTAAAAATCAATGCAAACAATAAAAAAAAAGAAAATTGAAAGCAGGGGATGCCTACCAGATACGTACCTATCACATGTAGCCAAATTATAAGCCCATAATCAAATATGCCTTAGATGTAGCCAAATTAATCTTAAATAGTCTGCACCAACGAGCCAATAGGCCTTTGCTCTGACCTTCGACCCCTCACCCCAGAGTCAGTGAGACTCAGTGAAGTCCAGCTTGCCTCCGATGACACAAAAACCCAAACACGCTCAATTAACTGGAATGGGTGGTGTGATGACACAGCAACTGATTCGGGGCGAGATGCCAAGACTGCAGCATGCACTGGTAAGCTCAGTCTGCGGGGATTTCATAACCGTTTTAAACACTTTCACCCTGCTTACACACATATTCTGTGGGAAATGCGGTTGAAATATATATCATTGAATGCCAAAGTCAAGACTGGGACAGCATCCTCATACTGGCAAATCCCTAGGCATTAACAATGGATTGCTCCATGAAGAAACCCGGCGCGGTGAGAAACAGGTCAGCTCCGTCTCTGCATTAAGTCTGTGAATGAGTCTCTGTCTCCACGGTGTGTGTGTATACGTGTGTGTGTGTGTGTGTGTGTGTTTTTGATCCCCTGCAACAGCTCAGCTCCCCTGAGAAATATCGCCGCCGATGCTGAAAACTAGAGTGGGAGTGAGACCGGTGGGTGGCAACTGTAGCTCAAACTGTCGACGAAAAACACCGCGCAGCTCCAAGAGGAATGTAGAGGACAACACACACAACTCGCCCGCTCTCCAGCTTTCCATCCCGCCCGGCTCCCAGCATCCATGGGAAACAACTCAAAGATAAATCTCTGATACAGAGATGGGAGTAGGAACACAAAGATGCAACTACACACATGCAAACGACACAAAAACAGCATTTGCATTCGAAATGAATGGAAGCTGTATCCAAAATAATAATGAAGGAAAACAAAAACCAAATTGAAATTCTGAAAATCACATCTTTTTCTAATAGTGGAGGTCCTCAACTCTTAGCAACAAGAACAGCTGATTGATTTCTTAACTTATGGCTCCCATCTTATTCATCTCAACAGTAAGGAACAGACAGTCAAAGATCAATCATTTCATCACTGATACATTTTTGTGTTTAGATAATGCCAGATAAAGGTCAGCTACATGTATCTATCACTGTCTTGTTAACACATCTGATTGGCACAAGCTTGAACATTATGAGGGCTTGCAGGGGTTAGCAG
>OMLF01048279.1:0-49346 GCA_900302615.1 Holocentrus rufus | reverse complement strand
AGGGGTTAGCAGTCCGATAAACATTAGTTGCTTTGCTGCCCAGTTAGCGAGCCAATAAAAGTCAGTAGAATTACAGATGGTGCAGATCCTGGAACATGCACAGAAAGACAAGCAGCGCCGCTATCAGCCCTCCGATGCACTGCGACCTCAGTGGGAAATTAACATCAGCCATCTGTCAAATGCTGGAAATTTACCTGTGGCTGTTAAGCTGGTTTGCTCTTTAGAGAGTATCCAAAGCTCATTTGAAGAGCCGATTCAAATTCAAAAAAAAGGAAGCTGCCTGACAATGCAGTAAAAGTGATGACTTGAGGGATGTACAACACTGGCAGGATGGAGGGTAAAAAAAAAAGAGGTTTCTGCTCCGATCTGGTGCAGAGGGAGAGCAGCTGTCAATAGCTTCTCAGGGCAAAAACTAGCCTGCCTTTTATTTTAATCCTCACTGCCTCAGAGAATCAAGGCTTAGATCAGTAAATATACAAAATGGGATTGGGGATTAAGACTATTATTGACTTTAACATTGTAAAGGCCGTCTATCGGGGCTCTTGCATTAGGAGAGCTCAGAGGAGAAAAAGCACTCCTTAGATGGAGGGACAAGGCTAATTTTGTAAAAGTAGGTTATCAAAATGAAGCCAAGGCTTAAGCCTAATTGCTGCCTGTAAAGACCGCCTGAAAACATGTAGCCTAAGAACCAAATTACACAAACTAAAACAGCTCTATTTGAAATGGCAGGCCATGATTTATGGACCTTGACAGCAGAAAGCTCACAGTATTAACAAGTAAATTACAACAATTATACTTCTACACCTGCATTTTACATTATGCCCACGTAGAGCTGCTTTTATCCAAAGTGACTTGTGATTAGTGCAACAGATGAATAACCTTAAAATCCTTGATTACATTACGAGCGCCCAGGGATCAGCTGTGTAAGGGTCAAAGCACCAGCTAGTATTCCCCAATAGAGGTCCATGGAGATGGCACAGTGTGGCTTAAACCAGAAAATAAAAGTCACCAAAATGACAGAAATTAAGACATAGAAACAATGTGTGAAGGGGAAAAAGTTGAAAGGTTTCTTTTTTCTTCCAGACTCAATTAGCACAGTTCAGCCACTGGGCACATGCAGACGTGTGTGTGAGTGTGTGTGTATGTGTGTGTCCTTCTTCACTATGTAAGAGGAAGGAAGGTAGCCCACATGACTCTGCTGGAGGGAGCTGAAAACCTTTATGTGCAGCAGGTTGAAAGCAGCTTGATCTTCACTGACTGACTTCCTACTTTTTGAACCGAACAGCTTTTTATGTCTTCTTTTCTTTCTCTCTGTGTCACACAGCCAGACTCCACAGCCAACAGTGACTCAACAGAAACAAGATCCATTACCATTAGCAACCATTACCTAATACACTGTGTCCCCGGTCAACTTTTATCCAAGCACTGTAAGATCACGTATCCAACTGCAGTGCAGGCCACTCACATTTACATTTTAGTTATGGAGCCGCTTCCCAGCAGCAGCTCCAATGAGGAGTGTATTATCTTG
Organism: Holocentrus rufus; assembly: GCA_900302615.1. Taxonomy (NCBI): domain Eukaryota; kingdom Metazoa; phylum Chordata; class Actinopteri; order Holocentriformes; family Holocentridae; genus Holocentrus; species Holocentrus rufus. The sequence goes on along the minus strand of OMLF01048279.1, from coordinate 47,818 downwards.
CTCGGATACACTCCAGCAGGACACATAGCCTGTGATGGGCATATACTGTCTAAAACAGCACCCCTGCATGCAACCTGTAGCGACACTGATCAATAAGATCACAGAGTATCCTGCCAAAGAAATTCCTGACAACAGTGGGAACCCTCACGTCAGTTGTATATTGAGAAATATATTGATCTGCACAGCCACATCTGTGAGAGAGGTCCTCTTCACACCACTAGTTTACTGCTGAAGAGCCATTTCCTTGCAGTCTGTTCAATCAATAGACTTCCACCAAGGCGGTGGTTTTCAGTCTCAGCCGTCGGAACAGAGCCCCGCTGTTTTCATTCTAGCTGTCCAATCAGGGACTATCAATTACCGACCTGTTGGACAGAAAACCGGCAATTTTCTGGGCTGTAAGGAGCAGGACTGAAGCCCGGAGCACTGGGGTGCCGCATTCAAGGCCAGACACAGGGATTAAACCTGTGACCCACTGGTTAAACGATTGTAGGCCACAGTGTTGTTACAATACCAGAATTTTTACTTCAGTACCTATACCAAAAGTTTAAGATCTAAAAATGTAATATTATTACCATGATATCACAGGAAATGAGAATATTGTTCAGCAAATTTGGGACAAGGTTTTTGATATGTAGGATGGGTGTCCATGATACTGCCATATTTCAGGGTTCCCACACTATGTCAAATGTAAAATCCCCTGACTTTTCCATGACTTTCCATGACTAAAACACTGAATTTCCATGACCTACATAAACGTAACATTACTTTTTTTTTTCCTTCCTCCATGATATTCCATGACTTTTTCCAAAAAAAAATTTAAATTCCCTGACTTTCCCTGACTGGAGCAGACTTCAAAAATTCCATGACTTTCCAGAAATTCCATGACCAAATTCCTGTTGCAATATCATGCATCTTTCCACAGTAAAAGCCACCTGAAATGTGCTCTGACAACCTTAACAGTGACGGCGATTATCTGACTGACAAGAGCCCTATCAGATATTGTCTTTAATGGGGAATCAGATGCTGGTCTCATTTCCCACCAGGAAGGCGAGCCGAGTCATGGGAGGACTTTGATGTTTGGGGGAGGGGGGCACAGACGGGTCCTCTCTTTCTCTCTATGTCTCACTTTGTTCACTCTCTCCTCCTCTGTCAGACTCCTGACTCCCAGCAGAGATGCTTGTGCAATTAAAAGATTGCACTTCAAGGTTAGGGGGTCTAAATAGTGAAACAAACACACATGCACAGACGCACACACACACACACATACACACACCAGTGAAAGGCATCTGTCCTTGGCATAGCCTCTTAGGAAATGTAGCACCATAGCTGAAGTGTATTGATTGGTACGACTTCAAGGAAATTGCTCTCTCACACTAAACTAGGACCTTTCTGAAAGATGTGGCTGCACTAGAGAAATGTGAGTCATTGATACTATAAAACTGAAAGGATGAGTTTAATGATTATTTGGCAGTACATTGATATGATTGATCTTAATGTTTAATAGAATTCTACATTATATTTTACGATATTTGGGCTATTAACAGTCTGGGGAAAACAACCTCTACATACTGAATTTAGATTATTTTAAAGAGCAAGACTGTATTATTTTAATTTCTTATAAGAATAGACAGCCTTTGGCATTTTAAAAAGCAAATGAGTGTTTATGAGAGGCAGTAATGCAGGAGATGACATCTTCTCATTTTTTGTTTACCTCTGTTTCTGTCTGTACATTTTGTTATTGCGTGTTCCTCCTTGTGAGTTTTGTTTGTTATCATAACTGTAATCGGCAGTCACCAGTTTCTATTGTTCAAGTCAGCTGTGTTGTTACATGTCATCTTGATTAGGCCTTGTTTTGGCTATATGCTTCTTTTCAGCTGAGTAACCTTTATGCTCATACATAAAGTTTTATGCTCATTATGCTTTTATGTTTATTGTTTGTTTTAGTCTCAAGCTCTTTTGTATCTAATCTGCACAAAACTCTTTTTCTCTTCTATATTGTATTTTTTACAGATTGTGTTCAAACAGCTGAACTCAACTATGACAAGACCTTTTCTTTCTCTTGGCTCCAGTCCATACCTGGTGGAGGTCTTTTCCCAAGACAAACTCCTGGAAATATCCTGGGGCGGCAGACGAGGCTCGGATGGCCTGCCACATTTTGTGTTTGCAGTCGCCGAGGTAGTGGGATCTCACCCCGGGCATGAGCCTGTAGTTCCTGAACACATAGGCCTTTAGAGGCAGACCCCTGTTCACAATGGTGCTCACTGCTGACACCTGGTGGCCGGAGAAAGTTAGTACATTAACAGAGGAACAAGCCAACTTGGTTCATTTATGAAGCACAAACAGGTGAATTCCAAAATGCTTAATAGAAAACAAAGGACAAAAATATATAAATAAAAATGAGAAAAAATATATTATTTATTATTTTATAAATTTTATGATCTGAGGCAAGTGCTTGTGTGCATGTGTGTGTGTATGGGAACATTCCCAAATAGGATTTATGCATGCACAAATTCATTATTTGTCCACATTGTGTAGTAGTGAAAAGAAATGAGGCTTACTTTAGGGCAGTTTGGGTGCCTGGCACTCTCAACCATAAGCCCCTCACCCATCCTTTCCCTGTGCAAAAAGAAAAGACAAGCGAAGACAAATTTGACTTAAACAGGCCCACTGAAATCATATGTTACAAGTGAAAGGGGAGGAAGGAAGGATGGGCAGAAAGAAGGAATGAGAGCAAAGAAAAAGTCAGAAACAAATCAAAAAAGGAAGGAAGGAGTCAATGGAAGAAAAAAGGAATGAATCAGAAAAGGATGGGAGGAAAAGAAAGGGAGACAGAAAAAAAAGCAAGGATGGAAAGAGTCCTGCAGACTGACTTGAGGATGTTTTCCCAGACTTCACTGTCGTAGAAGGCGTGGCTCCAGCCCATCTTGACGGTGCCGACTATGACGTTCTGCTTGAAAACGTCTGAGCCCAGCTTCCTGTACATCTCCTCGCACTCGTCCAGCGGGATCTGGAAAACACCCAGCATGAAGGCCAAGATGGCACCTGGCAGAGAGAAAAACAAATGTGATGTGCAGGTGTGCAAAGGATGATTTGAGGGTCAACTAATTGTTAGGACAAATCCATCTTGTTTGAAACGTTTGGGTGAAAATTTTTAGAAAGTAACATTCATCCATGCAAAAAGTCTGTCTGGTATGTGCTTGTTCTCTTGGTAGTACCTGTGCTGACTCCGCAGATGTAGTCAAACAGCTGGTGGATGGGCTTGCCCGTCAGGTTCTGCAGCTTATAGAGAGTCTGCAGGGCCACCAGTCCTCTGCAACCAAGATGTATACATTAAACAACTAGAAATGACATCAAACTAGCTTCTTATGTTTGATCAATCACTATAAAGACGATATGGTGTCCAGTTTGTCCTGCAGTAGAAGTGGTTACTTTGTATTTATTGTATTTAATAGCGATATTACCACAATCTGTCAGTGTTTGCCAAACTGTAGAATATCTAAAAATAACAGATTTAATCTTGTATTTGAGTTTAATTTATCCCTAACCTCATATTTCAATACAATTCATCTAATATCTACAGTAGGACCGGGTGATAATACTTTGTAGAAAGGAATGCCACTCAGCCACTATCTATGAAATTCTTGAGAAAGATCAGCCCGCATTGAAAACAAGGAGCATGCAGAGTCTGTTATGGGCCAACTATGGATACGGTTTAGGAGAAACTTTTGCTTTTCTGCTGAAATACTGAGCAGGTCTGGTCTTGTAAGATCACAACGCTAATATCTCTCCTAACAGGCGATTTAATTGTGTCATTGTGTCATATTAATTGTTTAATTGTGTCATAGGTCAGTCTTTTCTTTTTATTATTACTACAGCAAATGTATATTTATCGTAGATTTTCTTTTTATTATTACTACAGCAAATGTATATTTATCGTAGATTATATAATCTACGATAAATATACTTAATCTAATGATAAACTTAGGTTCCTGCAGCTACCACAGGTACTCTTTGTCTGCACAAATTGGCCATAGTGGCTATCACTGCTCATATGTTGTTTGAGCAGCAAATGTGACAGCTTTCATGAACTGAGTACAGGCTGAATCTTTATTGTATTATATCAATCAGCAATTAAGAGTAACAAAAGAGCAACTGTTTTTAATATGAAAATGTCACAGACTATTCTTTAAGATGGATTTTTTTTCCTGATTAGCTTTACCTCGTTCCCCCTCCATCTATGGCCAGCACCCGAATCCCTCTGCCTTTGACCGGGTCGGTGTAGCCCACCAGAGCCAGCGCCTCTCTGACAGCAGCTTGAAGAGGAAGGTCTCTGGCCTGGCGCAGACGCAGCAGGCAAGGCAGCACACTCTCCTGGAGGTGGAGGACAGAGTCAGGAAGACCATGTAAAGGTGTTTTAATGCATCGAGTGAATTCTGCAAGAACACCTGCACAGACGATGACTGTAAAATGAGGAACAAGTATATGCGAACAGGACACAAACCTTAACACCCTCAGACTATTTTTAGTGTTTTTTCTTGCATCTTCCTCTAAGTGGAAGATCTGAAGTTGTGATTTCCTATGCTGTAAGTGAAAATAATCTTGCACAATAATCGTGCACATACTGACATTATTTTCAGAGACAGCAGTTTGTTTACTTGCTGAAAGTCTAAAGTCCTCTGGGGCCTGTAATGAGATTCTGATCTTGAGCTTGAGAAACTTCTTTCAGGAGAGAAATCACATTTGATTATGAAGCTGAGCGGTTGGAGATTCTGACACTAAATCTGCAAACAAAGTTGCACGTCACAGAAAATCTTTCTTCAAACAAATCTAATCTGAAACATCGGAAACTAAGCATCTTTGTGCTCCTGGATGTTTCTGTACACTAACAAAAATATTGCCATACTGAAATGACAGCAGTCTTATCAAATGCACACTGACAAAAACCCACGCACACTAACCTTGATGGCCACGCCTCGCGTCTCGGGGAACTCCAGTAGATGATAGCTGAGCTCCTCCACTCGACTGGTGAGGAGCTTGACGTCTGTGACCCGGTGCAGGCCTTTCACCAGAGCTCTGGTCCTGTTGTCGACACTCACCCTGGCTATGATCTGCATCAGGAATACAACCATGAGTACACAAAACGTGAGGGCCACCCTCTTATCATCAGGGCGCCTTTGCATTTTCTGTAAAAGAACATGCTGCTATATCATACTTTTGCCACGATCCTTTTTCCATATCCATCCCATATGCAAAAGAGCTCATATGCTCCAACACGACATTTTACTGGAAAATGATCACATTAATTTTACACTTTTCCAGAGTTGCTAGGAAACCTGTTCTAGTACTATAACTACACATCATTTTGTGCAATCCCTGTCTCAGTTTTCTCCAGGCTTAAAAATCCTGCTACAGGCTGTTTCCTCCCCGACACTTCACGTCTCCTGCTGTATTGGATCTAACAGGTGAAATCACAGTAATCACTGGGCTGATGTCAGAATGTATGCAGACAAAAGATCAGATGTTCTCATTGTTTTTTGTTTTTTTTTTTACCAGCACCTATTTAATTTCCCTGCTTCATCATCACGTTTCATTATTTCATTTCTGCGTTTTATCACACTTAAATAAGGACTGCTGCCACCACTCAGACTCTCTTGGAGCCATGCTGAGCATCCTACCTTCTCTCTTTGACTCAGCAGCAGCTGCTTGGCCCTCTCTGTTTTCTCCTCCTCACTCTCCGCCTTCTCCACTGCCTTCTCGCCGTCGTCCTCCCCATCAGATGATGAGGGCTTGTCTTTCTCTGCCGTGATGCTTTTAGAATCACTTCTGAACTTGGGGACCAGCGGTGCGATGTAGCTGCCGACAAACGCCTGAACGCTGGGCCGAGGGTAGGACAGATAGTGGGTGAAGCCTTTCTTAGGAGAGGTGCTTGGCTCAGGTGCAGATTGAGTTGCACTTTCTTCTGCTGGGGTATCTGAGGGGGGCGTCCCTACTGGAGGGCTGACCTTCTCGGGGGGAGAGGGAGGAAGGGGAGAGGTAGTTGTGGTTTCAACAGACTTAGCCTCGGCCACTGGAGACAAAATAGGAATGTGGTCTCCAGTGCCCTGAGGTGCAGTGGTGACAACAGGCTCAGAAACAGGAGCTTCCTCTCTGCTAAGCTGCTGATGTTGAGGTCTGCTGCAGCCGTCGTCCTCCTGTTTGTGCGTGCTGGTGCCAAAGTAGTTGTTGACATGCTTAGCCAGAGTGCTGTAGGTCTCGTCCATGTTGACTGAGAGGGCTGCCGGGTGAAACAGCTGCAAAGTTTGTTTGGCCACAGTGGAGGAAGAGTTTGCTGCAGACGCACTAGCTGCTGCCGCTAAACTGGGTTTGGGCGTCTTGGTGGCAACAAAAGGCTTTTCTGGAACTTGTTGCTGCTGCTTGTCTGAGTCTTCCTCCGCCTCTTTCTCCTGGTCTTGTTCTGGCGGTTTCATGGCGGTTTTACTGGAGTCATCTGGCGTAGCGCTGGCTGTGTTGTTGGAAGCTAAAGGCTCTGCTTTGACCAGAGCCTTGTCGACATGGGCGCCGCCGGCCGAAGAACTGCTAGGCTTGAAGCGGGAGATCCTGGAAATGAGGTCAGTGCTGCCAACCGCCTTGGTGACGCTGTCCAGCGTGGTTCTGATCCGCGACATGCGTCTGCCAGCTCACACGAAACACCAGTGGTGGGTTGAAAGCTCGTTAACAGTAGTCGGGGCTAGGATGGTGGTGCCAGTGTAAAATGATGTAGCATTCTGGCAGACAACCTGCCATGGGCTACAGCAGCTTTTGTAGATTTTTCATTTGAGCGGGAAAGGATAAATTGTGGTTCCTGTTCTGCTGTTATCTGGAAGAAAGAATGAAGGAGAAATCGTCTGAAAAGACATTTAGCACAAAATATATAAAAAGAAAGAAAACCCTCTTTCAAATCAATTTAGGCGGGCAATTTAGGCCTGTCCATAGTAGCCAAGAGAAACAGAGTTAATATGCGTCAATGTGACTTCTTTTGTTGCACTTTAAGATAGCAGTCATAGGTATTTCAGTCATGGAAATGAGCACTGGAATGAAAGAACCTTACATGAAGCATAGGAAGTTAAAATGTTTAGCATGGCTAAGAATGTTAGATTATGACACTGCTATAATTAACAACACACATTCCTTGAGTCTCAGGCACCAAAATCACTGGTGATATCTATGACAACTTTATCAAAAATGCTGTGACATAAAGGTGTACCAGAGTGCTGACTAGTTCTGTATATCCATTCTATTCATTCCATGTTTATGTGGTTGCCATAGTAACCTCTCAGAACAACAACGCCAGTTACTGAGCCCTCGCTTTCCCAAAATCGATCTATTCAATATAACAGTGCTGTAGACAAATATTTTCATCAGCTCGGCAAGTCATGTGAAAGAAGGAAATCTGACAGGTCACAGACAACAGCAAAAATGGAAGATCGACCGTCATCTAATTTGAGTTTCACGGCGGAGGAACTCGTGAATAATGCGCTGGAAAGAGCACGTCATGCTGTCATGAACGAGTTGAGGAATTACTTTCCCGACAACGAGATTAAAAATATTAACTGGGTCACTTGCGAGGATTTCACCCTGGACGTGGGAAAGGATCAGATCGCGGAGTATATGCGCACCTGGGAGGTGCATCCCAGCTGGCTTTTCACTCTGGACTACCTCCGGACCAGCGAAGAGGAGTATCATACCCTCCATCACTACCGGGCCCGCTGGAGCATCCCTACCCATCTGAAACCGATTCCCGAGGCTACAGTGTATGTTGACTTCGTCGTCGACATTTCAAAGGTCAAACCCCAAACTTTACCTGTGGAGGTGCGCTTCGTAGTGGAGTGGAATACGCTGGTGCATACGGCAGGGAAAACAAGGTTCAGGGAAAAGTGGCTGCGGGATGTCCTTGAGAGCAAGGCATTGCTCCGAAGGACAATTGACTTCTAAACAAACCTAAACCGCTTTGACACTATATGAAGAATAATTTGAACATTGCTGTGGGTCTCTGTAAGTCCACGAACTGCAAGAATAGTGTTTGTTGTGTCGGTTACTATGACTTTTGAATTCAGGAGCTTTGCTGTGATGCTAACTTAAAATCTGTAGCGTTGGCTCTCTAACGTTACCTTAGCTCTTAATGCTGAATTAGTATGATGCCTGGAGGTTTTATCAAACGTGTTAAGGCTTTTTCTGTGCCAGATATAATGAATTACAACCAACTTCTCAATTAAAATAACATGAAAATGAAAACTGCATATCGATCAGTATAAGCTAGCTAAGGTCCGATCTTATACTTACGTTAACCTGCTACAGCACATCAAAAAAACACAACCTTAGGATGAATTTAAGATTTGAAATTTGACAGGTCACGGACAACACCAAAAGTGAAGATCGACCGTGATCTAATTTGAGAAATAATGTCCTGGAAAGAGCACGTCATGCTGTCATGAACGAGTTTAAAGATAACTTTCCCCACAACGAGATTAAAAGAATTAACTCGGTCACTTGCAAGGACTTCACAGTGGAAGTAGGGAAGCACTTCCACTAATTCGTCACCTTAAATCCCTGTGCTCTTGATAACAAATTTCAGACTTTTTCAGGACCTGACAGCTAGTGTTAAAGGGTGCATCGAGCAATGAATGTCAGCTAACGTTAGCTAGCTAGGCAGTTTCTGTCCACTGAGTATCAATCTACATTAAACTCCCGCCTTAATTAACGATGTAGAGAATAACTGGATGGGATGTTATCCGTTTACCGTATGCCTCACAAACTTATACAATAAACTAACTGTCATCTTCTTACCTTACGAAACACAAGCCTCGTTTTGCTCTTCATGAAAAGATTCATTTAGCGTGCCGCTGACAAAAAAAAATAAACAGGAAGAATAGAGGAAGTGACGTACACGGCCGTTTTGTTGGCCTGTGTACCATGCAATGAGTTATTTTTGACACTAGATGTCAGCACATATTTCGGAAGAGATGTAGAAATATTTCTGTTGCAAAAATGGTGAAAAATTACGATTCAAATTCTGATATCCAATATGCACATCATGCTCAACATTATGAATCATTTTTGTTTATTTCCCGAACTCTGAAGTCAGTTCAAGTTCTGTGGTCTGAATACACTTAAAATTAGGTTTCAGAACCATGGATGGCAGCAATCGATTATGTTGTTACATTTGAAATTTTATGTAAATCACTCTTAATACCAGCACACGTCAAGTATATCATATCGATAATGTATTCCTATGATTATTAGTTTGTGGAACAGATAACTACAGCCAGAAAACAACAGAATAAGTCTGTGCAGCGAGGCGTTTAGGCTTACAAGATCTCAGGCTGTTTGCGGTTTGACGTAATCAATGAAACTACAACATTAGACATCATGGGCTCGGGAAGGTAATTACTTGGTTAATGTGCTAAAAAAAATATTTTAGCTCACTAAACCCTCATTCCGTTTTGATTTTAGTCAGCACCAAAAAACAGCAACAACTCTGCCACATGTTACAGAAAACTAACATCTTGAAAATGGTTCTAAAATCTCTTAGGCCATATGTGCCTTTGCAGCACATTGCCTTTCATAACCAATGAGGCTACACCATGCTATTCAATGCAGTCATCTATATATTCATTTGTTCCTAATAAATGGCTACAAAGCTTACAATAATGAGCATAGAATCACAAATAGGTCAACCTCATTGACAGTGTCAATGCAGGCACAGTAATTCAGTCTATCATTACCACCTGCAAAAATTATACAAGAATACCTATTACCCTCACTTGGACTTGATTTTCATGGCCCCCCAGTGCTTGGAGAGCCATAGGGTTTGCTGTAGGGTTGGTCAGATGGCAGTGATAATTATATGTCTACCTTCCACAGATAGGTGGCTGCCCTTGTAGAAATCAAAAGGTGTGGGAGTGCCTGTGTGGCTTTTCCAAAGAGCCTTGTTCACGTGGTTTCTGAGCAATGGAATACCTGTGTAGAGTAATACACTTGTTCAACACTGTCTCTAATGAGCCTATAAAGATCTCCATGCTGCTTCACATGCTCCCTGAATCTCTGAAAATATTCTAAAAATCTAAGACTATTTCTTGTATCAGTTATATGAGTTATTGCAACAAGGATTAAAAATTGCTTCTGAAGATGCTGGTGCAGAAACAATAGCCTGCAGCTTTTTCAGATAAAATATAACCTCATCTGCTGAAAAGGACTAATAATTTCTTTCCACTTAGCAAAAAAAAGTCAGACAGTCACAGAATGTCTTGAGTGGTTTCCAGTGATTACGATGGAGATAACAGCATGCTTGAGACATGACAACAAAAGCATACACTACAAGGTTATCACCTCTTTCTTCCTGTTCCCCTACTCCTTTGTACAGTACAATGTGAACATCTTGCCATCACCTAATGCTTTTTCTCTGTCAGTGATGAAGCGGCAGTATCAGTTCTTTTCTTGTCACTTCTCCAACATGGTGATTATGTCCTTTGTATCCACTGGTAACCATTCTCCACATATTTTGTGACAGGTCTCTTCTGGTTGCATCGCTCATCCTATAAGATGCAATGTTTTGCACACTTCAAAAATGATTATCAGAAAACCTCAGGGCGCAAGACATTTTGGCCATATTTTAAACATATTTTGCAGGTACATTATCAGATAAGTGAACTCAGTGTATATAAAATGATGTAAGCCTTTTGCCTGTTTAAGAATCTTGGATTTTATAATGACAATTGACTTATTATTGTGCTGTTGACACTGTGTCTGGTCTCATCAAGTGTGTACTTTTATTTGGATTTCATGCAATAAGCACAGCTACAAAAAAAGAGAGAGAGACAGAGAGAGAGAGAGAGAGAGAGAGAGAGAGAGAGAGAGTTAATTGTACTACACAAACAGGGCTCAGAACCACAAGGTATCACTCATAGCTGTTTTATAACTTTAAGGTAATAACTAAAATGACCTCCTTTTACCTGTTCTACTATAATCCTGACCTTAGTGCAATGTTCCCATAATGTCTTTTCTTTCCTTAATGGGAATCCATCATCTTCCCAACTGTCTCTCTCATGGTTTATTTCTCCTTCTGCAACATCACTCACTGTGCATGTCTCTTTCCACTGCTATGCAGTCAATATCTAAAATCCTATTGACAAATCTGACCATAACTACATAATTACTATTAAGGATTGTCTCATTGTCTCAGTGCTGTATGTCTCAGAACTGCACAGTGAAAGGAAACCTGAAATATGACTGACCTGCAGTGTAAACCGAAGTCTAAAAATGGCTGAGGATCCACCTTAGAACCCTTAAACTGTGGAGCACACAGCCTGAAGAGGTTAGGCTAACTCAGCATCATCTTTGAAATCCTTTCTTAAAGCAGATAACTTACTATTCTGTTTCTTTTTCTTCTCTTTTCAAGGTGTCTCTCAATTTTCAGTCCAATTTATGATACATATTTTACTTTTCCTTGGTTTAATGACTCTTCACATTTTGTAAACTCAGCTTTTAAGGATCTACTATAAACTATCTACTGTAAAAATATAGCTTATATCACCTTTTGTTTCTGTATGTTGTGAACCCTACCTGTATACCAAATTCTCTTATGGGGCAATAAATTTTGAATCAAATCAAACCAAATCATGGTCTGAGAAATATCCATTGTTCTAGTAAGATGCTTATTAACTCACCATAATGACTATTCCACTGGGAAATTTTCAGAATTTGGAAGAATGGATGCATGGCTTTTGAGAACATTGTGTCTTAATTGATAAACCAAAACATCCCTGACTATATTACACTCAGTAGGTTGTATCTACTTCTCCTTTAAGTCGATGCCCACTTGTTAAAGCAGCTTGCTGTGGTCAGTTGGTGCGCAAAGGGAGGCAGATATCTGTCATTTTTAAGGTTGTTACTGGACCAGCATGGAAATAATCAAACATCTCTTAAATGTATTGCAAAATAACTACATGTAGAAGTTACAGGTGATCGGAGGCAAATGAAAGTAAACGTTCAAATGAATCAGAGTGGCAACAGCACAGAGGAGCCAACACGGGAGGATGAAGCATTTGCGCTCATCAAAGCCGGAGTTCTGGGGTTGATTTTCGTGCTTGCCACAATTGGGAATCTCTTCTTTTTTGGCAAACTTTGGAAGAAGCGAAAGAGAAACACAAGGACACAGCTGTTCCTGTTGCACCTGTGCTTGGCGGATCTGGTGGTCGCTTTCTTCCAAGTCTTACCGCAGCTCTCCATTGAAATTACGCACAGGTTCAGAGGCACCGACTTTGTGTGCCGTACCGTGAAATACCTGCAGGTGGTCGGGATGTTTGCCTCCTCATACATGATAGTGGCCATGACCATAGACCGCTACCATGCCGTGTGCAAGCCTTTGGTTTCTTTTTTCAAGGGCTCCTTCCGAAGGTACCTCTCCATAGGCGCAGCGTGGCTGATGTCCCTCGCCTTTAGCACACCTCAACTTTTCATCTTCTCGCTCCAAGAAGTCGAAGCCAATCAGTTCGACTGCTGGGCAAAATTTATTGAACCGTGGGGGAGCAAAATATACATCAGCTGGGTCACTTTGTCAGTGTTCGCCTTACCTGCCCTCATCGTACTCTGTTGCCAAATACGCATATGCACAAGCATCTACTCAAACATGAAGAGGAAGCCGGTGCAGGCGGGACGCAGCGGCACCAAGGGGGTGTCCAGTGCCATGCTGAAGACGGTGAAAATGACATTTGTTATTGTAATGGCATACATTGTCTGCTGGAGTCCATTCTTTGTTGTCCAGCTGTGGTCTGCATGGTGTCCAAGCAGCGCGCCGACAAAAGGTATAGGCTTACTCCAGACGTGCTTCAAAGAATAGCTGTAATGCCGATAGCAGAGCTTCCAAATTTTGTGCAACAGTAACCAAACACGTTTCACAGACACGCCGTGATTAATTTTGTCCCCAAAAAATCATGTCTTTTTGGGGGGATTTGCTGTTACTCATTATTTGGTAATACACTGCAAAACTGTCTGTATGGAAACCAATTCAAATTGAGTTGTTGAATGGAAATCCATTCTCTCACTCTTATGGACAGAAATCTCAAAATATGAGGAATCTGGTCAACATCTATGAAAACAGTATTCCTAATGATCCAGAGGACAGACACGCAAACATGTAATATCATTCTGCTGCTGATCTATTAATGGATGAGTAGCCTACAAAAGTGTATCATTTATATCCAAGTTACACTACAAAAAAAAATCTCCATCTTAATACGTCATTTACTCTCACATTCAGTGTTAAAAAATGTTTTCTTGAAAAAAAAAAAGAAAGAAGGAAAGAAAAGAGCCAGTGGGCTGAGATAATCCCACTTGTTTCCGATGCTTATCAATTTGTTTCCAGACTTTTCTTGAATCAAGTGTCATTTTCTTGATACTAGTGGGCTGATCTGCCTTACTCTGCCCTGTTTCAGCATATTAATACTTGTTCTCAGAAAAAGAAAAATCCTGAAACAAGTGCATTGAAAACAAGTGAAATTTATCTCATCCCTCTGGCAGATAAATTTTTACTTGTTTGAAGAAAAGCAAGAGTTTAACACTGAACATGAGACTAAATGACTTGTTAAAATGAGGTATTTTGCAGTGTAGGTTTTTTGTTTCCAAAGGAGCTATCAGTTTCAAGCTGCACATTACACAGTGCTGAGCATTTACTGCAACAGACCAAAGGCTCAGCTCTGAAGAATAATTTATAATGTTTATTTGTGTTTGCTCACATATTTCTCTCTCTTTCTCTCAGGCCCAGTGTTTATCATCATCATGTTGCTGGCCAGTCTCAATAGCTGCACCAACCCCTGGATATACCTGTACTACAGCAAATGAGAAGCCAGCAATGCATGCACCAAAACAGATGTAATGTAGCCCGCATGTCTCTGGACTACTTGGAAATAAAATCAAAACTTTATTATTATGCATAATGTGATGTTTTCAAATGTGTACTGAGATTTGTGAATGTGTACCAGATTTGCAAATATGTATTGGCTTTTGCAAATGTGCATATATGCATTGTGCGGTGTAATATAGAGACTACCAAACCGATCGGTTTGGTATCGGTTAAACCGATATGCAGGTCAAGAATATAGTAACATTGATAGACAGCTGACACCTAAGTCACATATGATTGGGAGCTCAGGATGTACAGTATTTGTAAAATAATGCACTGGCAAGAGAAACAACAAGGAGAGACATAGATACATGTGATGTAAAAGGCAGATGATCCACTCTAAAACTGGATGTGTTGACAGGTCCAGCAGTGGCTGCAGGACTTTAAACAATGCAAGCTTACTACAGCAGGACAGGACAGCGTCATGAAAAATGCTCCTAGACCCGATGGCGGTATGTCCGGCTCTGCCATATCACAATGAGGTCATACACAGATCCTGCAGTCTATCTCTGCAGACATCACAAATGTCTCCTCATGTTGGATCCATGCATGGCCTGTGTACACTAGACCCAGCCCTGCTTTATGTGTTGTTTATAAAATTAAGAGAGCAGATAAGTTTCATCAAAAGCAAAAACAACATTTGATGTCTCTGAAGACTTGCCATTACATAGGGTTGACGTTACATAATGATTTGCAAGTACCCAAGGAGACTCAGATTGGGAAAAAACATCCATTTTATGATAAATAATAGAAGCTTACCTCATGAACTGGTATGTGATGCCAGTTTATCTAGACATCTGGGCTCCTTTTAAAAGTATAGAAGATTTTGTTTGGCAGGTTGCTGTATTATAATGTATTCCTATTGATTTTATTCAATATTTGTCAAACATTGTTGTGAAGAGTAAGGATGGAGAAGGAGGGGAGGAGGGGTCATGAGGAAGGAAGACGGAGGATCCTTCCTGTCTCAGAGTTAATAAATAGGATTGGCTGCAGATTTGGATCTTTTCCCTGGCCTGCGGCAGCTCTTTGTGTTTGCATCGATCATTGACTGAGTAAAATTACAAGTGCATTTGTTTAAACATTTCTGTTGGATTATCTGCATGTATGTAGTAGTATTGATAGTTTAAGATTAGCTGAGTTTGTGCTGTATTGTGTAGGTGGTATTTATGGTTATGTTTGGTTTAAGCCTTATATTGTTGTACTTGTTTCTCTACATAGATTGGAAACCAGATCAACAGACTGATGTTAACCTACCACATTACAATAAATAAGATTACTTTGGACTGCATTCAACTGTTTTGTTAGTTGTTTTCCTGAAACTAGTCTTCTCACACTCTACTAGTTTAGAGACTGCAATATTTTTCAAACATAGTTTTGCCAAGTGTAACCTATGTTTCAATGGAGGGGAATCATTGTTAGATAAAACATTGTTTTATCTTAAGTTTTGTCAAACATGGTTAAGTTAGTTTAGCCATTTTTCAGTGGAGGGAGAGATTATCATTCATAAAACAGTCCATCAAAAACTTCAAAATATATTTCCACATCTTGTTAATCTTCACCACCAACCACATGTGGATACACACAATACTCTTTTCATATGGACATCGCAGTGCTTTGTGCACTGTTATTTTTGGTGCGCAGTACTGTCATTTTATTGATTGTCTGTTTTTATGGATTTATGTTGCTTTTTTTCTACAACAGAAACTGGCGTCTTTTTAACAGTTCTATTTCATTGTCCTATCTGTTTTATTGATCTGTTCACTGTGATTTTGCTTGGTTGTATAACATCTTGTATGATTGGAAAACCATTCCAAATACAATACGGTAGCCCATTTAGTGACTGCCCGAGGGTTGAAAAATGGGAGTGGAGGGCACTGTGAACGCATGAATTTTACCCTGAAACACATGATTACACTATAGTTTAGCAATCAATTCTGCTTTAAAATATTCACACCACTGTGATGTTTTATTTTTTTATTTACAGCAGAACAATTTCCTTGAACATGCAAAATGTCCCATGGTTGCACAGAATCACCGGGTAGCGCTGGCAATCAAGAGCAGTATAAAATCAGCGGCATAACTGAAGGTGGTGCTGTGGTCTACATCATCACAGCTGTTGGTTGCTAAGCTACTTTAAAAATGAAAGGCATTGACCATGCTTATGCTTATTATTATAGTATGAAATACTGCTCCAGTGAGTACACCAGAGTACACCAGTTTTAATGGGTTAGTGATTCTTTCATCCTAAGTGCAAAAGATGAGAATACATGCAAGACAGAAGGCAAAGTGGTAACAATTCACCTTTTTGACCTAATTAGGAATAATACAGTTCCAAGGTGCACATCTTGGGTAAAGTAATTCAAATAAGACTGTTGAATGACTGAGATTTTGCACATGAGGGTGGTTCTAATGGTTGGAGAACCCATCCTGTGACTGAAAGGTCCAGGTTCAGTTCCACCAACAGCCTGCAGCGGTCCACACACAGCCTGTCCTGTCAAAGTGCGCACAACCTTCCCTGCACACTCACTGTTTGTCACTCTGAACAGATGTATCAGCAAAACGCCTAACAAGTAAATGGAATGTTGACCAATTGTAAACAAAAATAAGGCTTGCAAACTGCCTTATATTGACTCTTCAAATTGATGTCACCAAAAACACATGATGCAATGATACAATGGACTAGTCGTTGACTATAATAAAGACATAATTTTCATATAGGCCAGAAAACAAAGATAAAATACAACACAACAAGGTGGCTATTTTTGCTGCATTACTTTAATAAAAGCACAACAGCATAAGACCAATAAATAAGTTAAGAAAATGTATTAAGGACATTTGATTTTCAATCATCAAAGTGTAAGGACACATAACAGAAGCACATCGATAAAAGAGGAAATACAAAAGCAACAAGCCACTGAGAACCGATGCTTCCATGAAAATTTAAATAGTTCCTATGAAAACAGTCATACAGTGCCACCATGTGGAGAGAGCCAGGCAATCAGAATTGTAACTGTAAGATAAAAATTCATGTTTTTTTCATCTGTCATCAAGTTTTGTAAGAAATGGCACATAACCTATAATCTTGTGTAATACCTGACAGAATTTTGCTATGTATGTTGAGACAATAGCATGAGTGTAACAGTTTACAAGCACATCTCCAATGTCTTTCAAGAGTCATAACCGTCAATCACATTCAACATCAGAGCAATATGGATGATATATAATCTTCTAACACCTTCTGCTTCTCTTTAAAAACAGCACCATCCCTTTTTAGATGGACTATCTCACTCTCCAAAGCGCGGATTTTGGCCACGGTGCTCTCCTCCCTGCGGTCCAGTTCCAAAATCTTAGCATGCAAACTCAAGATCTTGCTCCAAAGCTGCTCTTTGTCCGTGTCCGGCCTGCAGTACGAGTGCTCGTAAACACAAACATGCTCTCCCTCGCTGGGTCCTCTGTCCTCTGATACGCAGTCTACAGATTCGCCGTTGATCATTTCCACGGGAACAAAGCTAAATGTCTGGCCCAATGCTGCTTGGAGGGCAGCCATGTCCATGGCGGCCTCGCCTTCGGGAAAGTGGCCCAGAGATTCACAGCACAGCACAGTCACAGTCGGGTCTGTCTCTCCTCTGAGCTCGTCACCGTCAGACAGTGTAAGGCACGATGCTGTCGGTGTACCGCTGTCACCTGTTAGCTCACAAGCAGACGCCTGAATCTCTGTGAGTATGGCCTCATTGAGTGGCATGTTAGAGGAGGAGGCAGCGTCAGAGACGAGCGGTACTTCAAACACCTGAATGGGTTGTACAATTTCTCTGTCCTCAGAAAGAATACTGTTCATTGTCGACGAGGACTGAGTAGCTCTGGGTGTTCTGGTCAAAATGAGTGGCCTCTTACTAGGTGGGGAGTTGGACCTGGTGGGTTCAGTGTTAATGTCACACAGCCTGGCTTTGGCCTTGGGGTTCCTTTTATTGTTGGCAGCTTTTTTGTCACCCTCCTAAGATAAAAGAAAAGGAGCAATCACTGCAGTTGTTCATACAAATTCAGCAAGCAGCAACACAATGCCTTCACATATTACATATCTGTAATTATGGAACTGTGATGGATTTTGGGACAAGCGCATACATCTTGTATGGAGGGGAAAATGGTGGGGATGGCGGTGCTTTTCAGGTAGCGAATCCCCCATCGAATATCGAAGCAGTCGTCTGTGAAGTGCTCGCTGCACAAGTATTGATGTCGACTTGGGGTCCACTCCTCTCGCTTCATGTTGTCCACCCATTTCTGTAACCTGACCTTGTCTTGCAAGGGGAACCTTTGAGGGACAAAGATTTGAAACTCAAATTGTTCAACTTGCAGTGTTCTCATTGCAAGACAGCACTGTTGTCATTTTATTTCACATTCCCTCCATAAACTTGCAAATTCCACTGACTACACCCACTCCCTTTAACCCTACACAAAACAATATTAACACCTCATTGTAGTTGCCTTGCATTTGCTTAGCTATTTGTGACATAACATACAACAATGCTAACCTCCTGCAAGTACTACTTAAAAAATTAACAGTACTCTGAAAAACATTTTATGGCTAGCAGGTATGATAGCTAGTGCGGTAAAATGTGATCTTCTAGCTAGTGTTATTTCCACCAAGATACACAGTGGAAGGAAAAGAAAACATACGGATAAAAGCTGATTCTCTTGTCCTCTGGTTTAGATGCAGTTCCCCCACGGTTTCTGCAAACTTTAACGGCACAATACCGAGGCATATCTACAGTTAAACTACATGAAAATGTATAAGAATAACCATTTTGTGGCTAAAATTTTGAAAATACAGAGCGTAAACACAAACTGTTACTTCCGTGTGGTGGTCACAGGGGCGGAAGTAACGTCACGACACACTCCGCAACAGTGACCAAAGAAGCAAAATTACTGACAAGATAGTTCACAGCCTATTGGCGTCCACTTTCCACTAAACAGGAAAGATGCGCGAACGAGAAATCATCTTGCGCATGCGTACAACGAGTATAAATAGTTAAAGATGACAAGGAGATACTGGGATCAGACTAAGCAGCTATTTTATGCAAAACAGCCATAAATTTAGGCCTACATTGCTAATAGAAGACATCCACTTTCTATATTCAATAAACAAAATATATAGCATTGTTAATCACTTTAACATTCTCCCAGCAAAAGAGAAAAAGGTCCGATTTGCATAATCGAAGCGAAGACGGAAGTAAGCACACGATACGTTTCTCGCTTCGAGTGAGCTCCTCGTGAGTCCTCCACGTGTTTACTATTTCCACCAATCACAGTGATCTGAGTCACTGGGTGAAGAAACAAACCAATGGCGTTGCGAGTCGTGGTGTTACAGCTCAGGAATGCGGCTCGTCAACATTTGTTACCTTTCGTTTCCCACCATCAGCTGGAGCGGTCTGCCAGACGAGGAATCCCCAGGCTGTTTGTCAGGACCACTCCAGGTAATCACAACATTTTCGTTTGTTTTAAGACGCGTTATTTGTTCACGGAAGTTTGACGTGTAATTAGAACAATGCTACAGAGTTTAGGTGACAAGGCGTTGGCTTAAAAGGCAGGGCTTCCCCCAAGTTGCAGCTCTGTTGTTCCATCAAAACAGTGAGTTGGCATTATCATTTGCATCGTCTCTGTCTGTTAAAATAAGCTAGCAAAGAAACCTAGCAGTGGTAACCTTAGCAACGTCTTTTAGGCTTTATTCTAGTTGTTCGGAGCTCATTTCGGAAGCGCTGACTTTGAAAACCAGTTTCGAAGGTCGTTTTAGTGCGTTTAGTGTTAGTATTTCCACACTTAGAGGCGAGTGGAAACAGTGTTAACCAAACTGTCAAACTGCTCTCTTCACAGCGCAAGTGGGCGAGGTGCAGAAACCACCGACATGGCCACAGCACAGTCAGTGTTGCTGCTAGCAGTGCACATTCTGCTGATCACAGAGTTCATCCTGGCGAAGAGAGACTACTACGACATACTGGGGGTGCCCAGAGATGCCTCTGACCGCCAGATCAAGAAGGCTTTCCACAAGCTAGCTCTGAAGTACCATCCTGACAGGAACAAGGGCCCGGACGCTGAATCCAAGTTCAGAGAGATAGCGGAGGGTGAGTGAATAGTGTTGTCAGTCACTGTTTGATGCAGGCAGACACTTTTGTGTTGTCAAACTTGTTCGGTAAGAGAAAGTGGGAGTGTATCTCACATAACGGTTGAAAGAAGTGAAGCAGACTTTCTCCTGAAAATTTGTTTATTTTTAACATCATGAGCATGCATGGTTGAACCATATTCCTAAACCTTGCACTTGACTTTTGTTTCACTGATTCAAATCACTATTCGCCCTGACATAACAAATTTTCCACATTATCTGACAAACTTTATAACTCTTAACAGCTGCAAATCACCAAGGGTCTATTTAAGTGAGGAACATTTGGATTTAACCGACAAATAAATAGCCTAAATTTACTACATGGTTGCCCGACTTGTCAGTGGAATCTTGATGATCCTCATTTTCACGGTTTCAGCTATCAAAGCTTTAATTATAATAGTAAAAATTGTATTCATGTAGTGCTTTTTTGATACTCTGGAAAGTTGCTTTACATACGTTATATAATGTCATAACAGGTGAATCATCATGAGTAATGATTATTGCTTATATAATAAACTGCACACTAGGCACAATGAGTGATACTTGTGTCTTTTTATTGCCTCTGCCAGCATATGAGACTCTGTCGGATGATACAAGGAGGCGAGAGTATGACCAGTTTGGTCACGGTCCGTCACCAGGGGAGGGTTCTGCAGGAGGAGGAGGTGGTGGCAGGGCCAACTACAACTTCAACCAGCACTTCCAGTCCTTCAACTTCAACTTTGATGACATGTTCAGAGACTTTGACGGGTTCGGCCACCAGCAGCCACACCAGCACAACCACTTCCACTCCCACCCCCACTTCAACCCCCACTCCCAGGCCCACCAAAAGAGACACTTTGACAGCCACTTCCAGGCCCACCGGGAGACCACCAACAGGCAGAGGAGACAGTTCCAGCAGGGGGGCTTCGGCGGAGGACTGTTCGACGACGTGTTTGAGGACTTGGAGAAGATGTTCTCCTTCAGCGCACAGAGTTCCAGGACTGATAGTAGGTTCCACGGTGCGGGAAAACAGCACTGCAGGACAGTGACCCAGCGCAGGGGGAACATGGTGACCACCTTCACCGACTGCTCCTGAGACTGAACACCGAAAACAAAATGCTCTGTGAAGGGCAGTCACCTCATCTGGGACGCTGCTGGGTTTAAGCTTTTAGTTGTGGTTTTTTGAATTGAATGCTAATTTATCACCCGGTGGAAAAGAACATATCTCGTGTGTTTTTTGTGTAATTTTCTGTATGTAATTGCCCGAGAACAAACATCCGAATTGGCTGACAATAGCTGCTTCCAAGCAATAACACATACACATTGCGGCTAATAGTATACAAATTTGGTTAATTGGGAAACTTCTCCACTCTTTAGTTTTCTGGTATCATTTTGTTAACTTTCATCAGTGAAAAATCATCTTTTTCTGATGTTTTGATCCACCATTCTCAGGTATGGCCTAATTTTCATTAGTAATGTAAGGTTAAAGAGCAATTTTTGGTTTTCTTTTGAGAGCAGGGAAGCAATAACGCATTGAACATCAGACTTAAGTTGACGTCTTAGAACATTCATTCTGCAACTATGCACGTCACTTTTACTTTTGTTTTTATGCTCTCCATAACAAGCATATGAGCGTCATGTTGAACGATGATGTCAGACCAAAACGGTACCAAGATAGCTACCTGGTAAAAGTTTTGTAATTTTGTATCTGAGGACTTTACACCCTGAAATTGAGCTATTTTTTTCTTTACTTGGCGTTCATTCATTAACATAAACATTTCACAGTATAGAATAACTATTACCCATTTAGATTAAGAGCACTTGAGTTGGATTTTGCTGTGACAATTGAGGTTCATAGCCCCCGTAACCCATTTAGGTTCTCCATAATCAACTGTTACCTCGTTTCTTCCTGCAGAGTTGCATCTACCTTTTATAATGTGCAATATTTGACACTTTGCTCTTCATGTTGCCTATCTTACTTAGACAGTGCTGTATAAATGTCATTGTCTGTCTGCACTTTTTGCATGCGTGCGTGCGTGTGTGTGTGTGTGTGTGTGTGTGTTTGTGATTGTGTGTGTGAATGAACATGCATTGAGAGAAAGCATCATGAATGTTGATTGGTTGCAAAATGTTTGGAGATTGAATAAATACTGTCTGGAGCAAACACTGTGTCTTGTCTTTAGGGGGTAAAGGGAAAAGCGAGAACACATTCAAGTACTTGACCTCACTCATATAAAATGTGATTTGTCGTTGCAGGTAATATCTTAATTATAAATGAAACAATTTGCCCCTCCACATTGCCTGTGGGATAAACACAGGATAAAACCTGCACTCCCCTCTGAGACAAACACTCCCTAATGCCAGTGTGGTAGAGCACCAAGATGTTCGTCATAACCTGATGTGTTTCTGTGTTTCACATGCTGAAAATAAGCGGATGATTGAAGTGGTTTGGGGCTATAGCTCAGGTGCTTGTAATGCTTGAGGTTGTTTGAATTCCAGCCTACTCACTCTTAAACTGTGCTTATGTTGTTGTCAGTAGTGAAATACAGATACTACATGGATCATGCATATGCACGTATTAGCAACAATAACAGTATTTATAGTGGTAAGCCTACTAGTGGAATTAAAATGTCTGATACTTTTGCATTCTGCATACTGGGTAGCATTTAGGGTAATACTGGGGTACTGGGCTCAAGACTGGCTCCTGGTCTCACTTTGTCATCATCAATAAATTATACACTGACTATGAGCAACAGATACACACTAGAAGGTCACATAACCATTTTTAATTGGTTACCTG
The DNA here is from genome assembly GCA_900302615.1 of Holocentrus rufus. Classification (NCBI taxonomy): domain Eukaryota; kingdom Metazoa; phylum Chordata; class Actinopteri; order Holocentriformes; family Holocentridae; genus Holocentrus; species Holocentrus rufus. The sequence continues at coordinate 24,952 of OMLF01048279.1, read as the reverse complement.
CATTCTAAAAAGCAGGTAGGTTATTTAGACATAGGCCCACCAATCCTTAAACAAGTCCTCAGCACTTCTCTAAAATTGTAAGACAGGTGCCTGGGATTTATGGCACCTAGCTCCTACCACCACCGTTGCCATCATTATCATAAATATTCTGTGGGCCCTGTTCTGAAAGCTGCCAGCTCATTTAAACTGCAGCATCAGTAAATTTGCCACATTTGTCCCAAAACACCTTGCAGTCCGCCAGGAATTTTCCCAATTCCATTTACACATTCCACTCTGCAAAAACGAGGTGCCTGCCAGGCTGCAATACAACACTTTAAAGCAATACTGATGGCAAACTGAAGCGTTGAGACTTGGATACAGCTCAAAACCAGTAGCTGGGAAAAAAATTGTAATGCAAGCAGAGAGTGTAAGTTTCAGTTTGGGTGAGACAATCAGATAAGGCACAGCATCACATGGCTCATGGCTGGCTAAGTAAGGACAGGAGGGCGGGTCCCTTGTTGGCAGACTTGGAGGAGGCAACCAGCTGAAACATTAGTATCATTTGAAACTCAGGGAACAAAAGTCCCTTGTGCCTAGAAATGAAAGAGTGAATTAAGAAAACTGAATTTGAATTAAGCCAAAACTTGAAAGTCAAAATTCAATTCAATCGTAATCATCTTGGATTTCAAGCTATTTCATTCAATTTCAAAGTGTGCCTTTCAGTTTCTGAATGGTCAAGAAATCCATTTTTTTAAATTCACCGCCTCCTTATGAGCATGACAAATTGAAATCTATGCAATTCAAATACAGTTTCCTCTGGTAAGAATCTCTTCACAACTTTCATACTGGCATGTGGAACGTGTCCAGCTGGCCTGGTTTTGGCTCTTGTGTTGATACATTATTTCTGATTTGTGGAGCTGACTACAGGCCCTTGGGATGGATCCACATGCCCAACATGCCACTGATGTGGAAGGAACAAGACACAGTTGAATGGCTGTGAGAATCAAATTTGGCAACTGGCATCAGGCTGCCCTTTACACAGCAACAACAAAGGTTACTTCTATTGCTAGACATTATTACAACCTCATTAACACTGCACTCTTCTATTATATATGATACGTCATGAATAGAGGTAATATTGTCGTTATCGAATTAACTTTGTGATACTATTCGTGTCAGAGTTCAAAATCTAATCTTATCTGCTGATTTGTTTGAGTTAGATATACACTTTTTGTCACATCATGCAGTGTCACAGTGACATCAGTCATTAATGAGTAGGACCTGACAAGTACTGACACTGTACTTTGTTATTGGACAGAAAGTTGGGGCTAACTTCTTAAGTGGTTGTGTGCTTTAAAGAGAGACAATTTATTGATCAAACAGAGTGATTATTTATCCAAAGTACAAACACACATACACACACACACACAAAAAAAGATAAAGCCATCTTTTTCTCCAGCACAGCATCTTAGCACCATTTGATGCTTTCTGCAATTTGAATGGTTATTATTAATTGCATTTGCATTAGTTGTTGGAATGATGAATGGCATGATGTTTCTCCTACATGTGTAATCTTGAATTTAAGTGGCTTTGAGTTGCATGCACTGAAATCTTTCTTTTGGTGAAATGATGTAATATAAATAAACTGTTGAGCAAAAATAGAGCATGTTATTGTGATGTAATAATTTATTCTGTTTGTATCAATTTCATAACCCACAAAAACAACAACAACAAACAAACAAAAATGCATTTCCTAGTACATTCAAGAAAGCAGGTTCCAAAAAGCTGATATTTTCACTAATTTAATTTACTAATTTAACCTTGAGTGAACTGTTCAAATGTTGCTCAGTGAAAAAAGTTATTTACTAGGGTTTAAATAGCCCCTTTCACAGATGAAATACCATGACATATCATGTGCACAATTTTATGCTGAGTCATTCCTCTCTAGTCCCTCCCCTCCTTCTTGCTGTGTTGTGAGCTGTGAAGCGAGAGGTAGGCGTGAATAATCAAAAGCAGGAGCACTTCCCGTCCAGCGTGTTACAACATCCTCCGCTCCCACTCTGCTCGGGCTCCTTCAGAACTCATTTTTACCCACCGAGAAGAAGTGCCTTCCTCTCTGTGCATACAGGGACTGCTTGTGCACAACATACTGCACTGATCCTGCTACACTCAGGCCTGACACAGCAGATCACCATCATGATACCTTCAGTTACTCTCAGCACTGGAGCCAAGATGCCTATTGTGGGTCTGGGAACATGGAGGGTAAAGTTGGCTGCTTTCTTCATCTTTGTTAAATGAGTCTTATATTTTAGTGATTCTGTGCTGACTGTATTAACTTTATTTGTCATGCATAAATGTATAACATGGTGGTAAGTAAGTGCCATTGGGCTGAATGGATTAATTAGGTCCAGAGGTAATAGGTGTAACAGCTAGGCTTTTAGAGTGATTGCACAATAAAGCTGTCAAAAGTTCAAGAGGGTGGGGGGAGGTAGGGACACAAAAAAATGTATTGTCCAGCAATAATGCTCTACTTCCACATATTTGTTTTACTTCAGGTCTCTGACATAGAAAATGCTAACCTGCCCTTTCTATCCCTTTTTCATATATTCACATATATTCAATATGGAACTGCTCCTTATTATCTGATTAGAATGTGGCCTTTCTCATAAAAAGCCAGAATAGCAGACAACAGATAATAATCATTCCCACTGTTTACATGGGATCTGTTTGTGTATGTGATTTATTTATGTAATTTCCTTGCTTTGAATCCCCTATCTCCTTCCAGGCAGAGGCAGGAAAGGTGACCGAGGCTGTTAAGGTGGCTATCTCTGCCGGTTACAGGCACATTGACGGCGCCTATGTGTACCAAAACGAGCAAGAAGTGGGGGCTGGAGTTCATGCAATGATCGAGCAAGGAGTGGTGAAGAGGGAGGAACTCTTCATCGTCAGTAAGGTGTGCTTTCATAGGGATTGGCTTTTATACAGTGTATGCCAAAAGATTGTCAGGCGCTCTTGATACGACAAGCAGGCATGATAGGAACATGTAATTAATTCTGCATATCATATGCTGGAACTATTCTGTGTTTTCATCGAAAGGTTCATAGTAAATCTGTAAGAATCAATACTAAATCAATTTTGATGTTCCAAAAATGTCCACACACGCTACTCATTTACACTATCCTCATGTCACAACAAAAGTTACACTCACATAATCCCTGTTTGTTTTTCATAGTTATGGTGCACCTTCCACCTTCGAAATCTGGTGAGGGGAGCCTGTGAGAAGACTCTCAGTGATCTGAAACTGGACTATCTGGATCTCTACCTGGTGCACTTCCCTGTAGGAATGCAGGTTGGTACACATCCGCCCACTGTCCTGACCAGGGAAAAATGTCTTGCCCTCATGTCTGTAACATTAACAAGATGATGGATTCTATAGCTGCACTCTTGGGCCCCTATTTACCAAAGCCTTTAACATGTACAAGAATATTTAGCATGTGCAAAACCAATCCTCTTCACCAAGTGGTAAAGAGGATTGCCTTACACCAGTGCGAGTCTTACTTTGCTTACTTTGAACTCTGAAATGTCTTGACTATTTGGTCTGTCCCAGCAAACTGGAACCTCAAGTATTGCAACAGCGACATCTTGTGGCCTTTCAGGCTAACTTGAATCCTGAGTACCATGTTTCTATAGTTTACACATTTATGCTAGCACATTCATACAGAGATGTTGAGATATGAACAGTTATCAGAATGACTCCCCCGTACATTGAACAAGACAGAAACAATACAATATCCTAGCAAAACTCATACTCTGACAGACACTCAGCATCTTTTTTATTTATTTATTTTATTTTTTTCACCACTGCAGCCAGGGGATAACCTTTTTCCTCTTGATGCGAATGGTCAAGTTATTCCTGATGACAGCAACTTCTTGGACACATGGGAGGTAATTAAAGTGACTTAGTGCAACACAGCAGCACAACCTTAAGCCATAAAGAAAACAACATAACACCACTGTTAATGTAGTGACTTTTGATTAAAAGTGAGTGAATGACCATCTGAATTCAAATATAGATGAATTGATGAATATAAGGCAGAGCTAACTCATTTTTATTCACATATAATGGCACATCAAGAAGCCAATACACCACTAATTCTAATTTTGCAATGTGTTTTCAAGGCCATGGAAGAGCTGGTGGACGCTGGGTTGGTCAAGGCCATCGGTGTCTCCAACTTCAACAAGGCGCAGATTGAAGCCATCCTCAACAAGCCAGGCCTCAAGTACAAGCCTGTCACCAACCAGGTACAACACAAGAAAAACCCTTACACGGCATTCGAGTGAAACAGGACAAGAAGGAAATTAAGGCAATGCAATTTAATCATCCCTCCAGGTCGAGTGCCACCCATATCTGACCCAGGAGAAGCTTATTGACTACTGCCACTCTAAGGGCATTCCAGTGACGGCCTACAGCCCTCTGGGCTCCCCGGACAGACCCTGGTGAGAGACGGTGTCACATAGGAGACATAAACAGTCAATACTAGAAGCAATATGAGTTAGTGGAAGGCTACTTGTTTTCAGAAAAGGTTGTTCGGCTTTATGTATTTAGGATGTTGGCTGTAGCATATTATATTCTGTTTACTCTGATCTGTTCGTCTCTGTTGTATTCTGCACTATTCTATTCTATTCCATTATATTCTATTCTATTCTTCTCTGTTCTGGTCTATTGTATTCAGTTCTACTCTACACTGTTCTTTTCTGTTCTGTTCTTCACTTATGTCTCATTCACTTATGTCATTTACAAAAGGGCTACAGCTGGCGAACCGTCTTTGCTTGAGGAACCCAAGATCAAGGCCATCGCCGAGAAGCACAAGAAGACCGCAGCACAGGTAGGAAGGGAAAATGTCCAGGATCTACCTGTCTGAAAATAGTCATCAGCATTTCTCATCATGGAGGGATGGTGCCATCACACATTACTGTGGGTGATACTGCAATTTGTAGCACCAAAGTATGGGTTACATAGCAGAATTAAATGGGTTAAAAAAAAACATTCAATCAGGAGACAATCACATAAATTATGTTACATCTATCTCATTCATATAATAAGCAGGAACCATATTACGTGACATATGCACATATGCAAATTGATGGATGTTTTTATCCATAATATCTAAAAATACAATGAGAGAGAGAAAAAAAGCCCCACACTTAGAATTAAAGTGGTCTGTTAAAAATCATGTTTATTTCAAAGGATCAAAATGGGGCTTTGGTATTGTGGATTAACAAATACATGGAAAAATCATTATAGGGCAATAATCATTTCAAATCCCTGTGTGTGCACATGTGCAGAGATTTCTAGGAAGATGCTTTGAATAATGCTTTCAATGAACAAGTCCAAGGTTATTGATGAAGCCGTCACATGGATGGGGTCTGTGAGGGCAGAGCTTTGTCCAGTGGAATGTGTCGCTTCTCTGTGGATTAACAGCACAGGAACAATTCACCGTGGGGTCAGAGTTCAGCAGAGCTTACAAAACGTTTTCCCACCAGGTTCTTATCCGGTTCCACGTCCAGAGGAATGTGGCCGTCATTCCCAAGTCTGCAACGCCCCACCGGATCAAGGAGAATTTCCAGGTAGTGTTATTTTACATTAGTGAATCTGGAAGCTGTAAGAAAAGTTATCCAGCAACAAATAAAATAAGTTAAAGAATTGTTCAACAATTATAATGTGTGAGGTAAAAAGTGAACAGTCAGAATGGGATTTAACACAAAGGAGAAATATCCATTTCAATCGATGATACGTCTGTTTTGTTGGAAGAATTGAAGTTGTGCACTTTCCTCATTCTCTTTGGTTGTGTGTGATACTGGGATTTGTTTTGTACATAAATTTGATCAGATTCAACCACTGAAATAATACACAATTCCAAACTGAAGACAGCTTCCTTGGTGTCTTCATCTCTCTTTATTTTTTTTTGTCCGTCTCTCAGGTGTTTGACTTTGAGCTGAGTGACAAAGACATGAAGATCATACTGAGCCTCAACAGGAACTGGAGAGGCTTTGTCATGGAATGGTGAGTCGATGGGAAGAGGAAGAGGTTAGAAGGGTAAAACAGAAGATAGAGATAAATGGTTAATAGACAGGAGCAGATCACAGATTTCCTGTTCTATTTTGCTGCTTATAGACCATGCCACTGGACCAGTATTAAGGGCTAAACTTACACTAATCATGGTATATTCCTCTTCTGTTTGCCACAGGGCCGCGGAGCACAAAGATTACCCACTGCGTGCAGAATACTGATTCATCAGACAGTTTGCTGCACTGAGGGCTGCACATATGACACTCCAGTCTGAAACTGAAGGAAACCTGGGAACTTCAGGTGACTGACAAACCTGGCATAAACACTCCAGCACATTGCATCTGCAATGGATGAAAAACTTTCTTGCTCTGAAACCACTAATTTTCTTATTCAACAAGTGCCTGTGTAGTAATTTGTATGTTGCTGTTTGTTATGTACATTTATAATCAGTGTTTAATGTGAACTGAGTATCACAGATGTAGTATCTGAGCATCTGCTAAAAAGGGGTTGAATATAACTTTTTAAGTATTAAATTTAAGTATTAGAATACCTGAAAAATTATTATGCCATGTGGGGAATTGGTAAAAAGAAGTATTTGAAATAATAAGTTATAATGATCCTGTGGTGTTTCCCCCTTACTTTGATAATTTGATGACTTTAAGAGTGAATCAAGTCTCTTTTCAAGTCTTTTTGTTTGTTTGTTTGTTTTTGTTTGCCCATATTTCTATTTGTTTGCCCATATGTCTGCCTATATTTTTTTCCACACAGCAAAGCTTCACCCATCACTCCTATACACAAAATGTTTGCAGTGTTTGACAGAATGCAAGACAAATATAGAAAAGAAGATCAATATGTTTTGGAAAATATGACTTACACGTGTAACAGTAAAGCTATGATTTAAAACATTTATTATTAAAATGCAGTATGAATGTGCGTCAGGGTCTTTGGCCTACTTTGATGTGCTTTTTTATGTTTATCACTGCTTGTTGCCTCTTAATTGTTGCATAGTTTGATTATTTGTCTGTGATTTCTGTCTTTTAAAATGCCATCAACATGCCAAGGGACAACAGATGAAAATTAGCCTATATGGCTAAATCTGGAATATTTACATGGTGGACTCAAATCCTCATGTTCGTTAATGTGCATTGTCCCTTCTTAAATAAGCAAATAAACTATAATAATTTACAGAGATGTGCCTTGCTTTTGTGTGGAGTCCTTTTGAATGGAAAAATAGTACTATAAAGTCACTAAAAGTCCTTGAATTTCATTAATGTTCTCTGTGTGAACCCTGAACACATCCTGCTTAAAGTCTAAGATCTAGAGTGGTTTTATGTAGCATGAAAGGCATGTACTGCAGCGCCACGCAATGCATCTGCAAAGACATTTGACACTGGTGGCACTAGGTGGCAGAAAGAGGGCATAGTCAGTTTACTTACTTAGGCCTCATCATGCCAAGTGGCGCATAAGGCCTCCATCTCTTTCTGTCCTGGGCTACTTTGGACGCCTCCTTCCAGCTGAGGCCTGCTTGGTCTTTCAGCTCTGCCTGAACCGTGCGTTGCCAGGGTGTAGTCAATAGTCCACTGAAATCATCTGACATAGACCTTGACCTATCCTATAGAAATGTACGCAAGATCAAGCCTAAGTGTTTGATTGAAATGTTATAGTGTTTTGACCAAGTGTAACTGATTTAAGCAAATTGTCCAACTAGTCCAACTACAAGTAAGTGACACCTTCACAACCCTACATTGAAATTATTAATGTAAATAAGAAGTTAAGAATAAGAAATAAGAAAAATATTTAACATTTTACCAAGTCTTTGGAAAGCCAGAATAATGCATATAATATGGAGAGAATAGGATTCAAATATAAAACTTTGTGCGTCACAAACATTTGTGATTTCAGCTGACATCTCATTTTTAGACTTCTTGGCCTCTTTTGTTTGTTCCTGGTACAAGAAAAAATGGCAATAAATTGATTTCATCATCTCACTGATTAAGATAATGCTATATTTACCTTTGTTTTTTTTCCCATTACTATTGCAAAAATAAAAACCAAAATATAAAATAAAATCAAAATTTAAAAATCAAATAAAAAATAAATATTACCAAAAAAATTCAATATAATACAATTCAACATCTCTCAGATTTTAGGTCTCATTTGAACTCTGACATTCAACTGAATAAGAAGTTGTGTGTATTTTTAGTGACGAGACGACCATGATCTTGTGACAAATAGCATGACTATTGGGAAAGCCTCTTGGTCAGTCATATTACTTGGTTGGAACAGTTATATAACATTATGTAGAAAATCCCAGAATATTAGAACCACTCTGAAATTATCATTGTTTTACACATCCAATCCAGAGGAATGATTAAAATCCTCATTTGGAGACTTAAAGTTGAGAAATGTAAAGTATCAAAATGCAAAACAAATGTTTTCCTCATTGACACATTTTGCTCATTCAACAGAGCTCTGTGGCAGTGATGTTTTCTTTTTCGTCATTTTATACAAGTAGTCACCCTATCAACATCAATATGGCAGCATCAGCTGAACCTATTGAACTGAGTAATAAAAAAAAACAAAAACCACTTTTTGATATTTTGATATTTTTCATCTTGGTCTTTTAAAAACCAAAGAGCCCAATATGAAATATCTAATATCACTCAAGATCACCTATTTTAAAGTAGTTGATTTCAAATTTCACCTTTTTCCCAGCATTTAAGTAATACCTTGATATATAAACACTCATTAGCTGGTCCTGTGTGAGATTAAGCCATTTTAAGATTTGAATCCTTATGTTTGAATTTTTTTACCATAATCTTTCCATGTTTTTTACTCTCTATTCTTACAACAAAATTAATTTTTTCCAGATGCTGACAACATGATCTTCTGACAATAAGACTTGGCTCTGCTTGGTAAAAGTAGGTGAAAAGGCACGCAAAGGCAAAAGAAAAAAAAAATTTTAGGAAAAAAAAAAGCGAAAGAAAACAGCTGATACAGGAACTGAAAGCGCTCATTTCACAACAGTGAACACACATGATTACAGTGGGCTATGTATGAATCATAGTCAATATGGGAGAAGTGCTTTGTCATCCCAAAGGAAGTCTTCAAAAACATAACAATGCTTGATTTTTTTTTTCATTTTATTGTTGCTGTCCAATTTATATCCACCCAAAGGAAAAATAATACAAATATAAAAATATACATATACCAGTAACTGCACCCAAGCAATAAAAATAAACCCAATGTCAAACGAGATCAAAATTTGCAAAGCCTAATAATGCAAGTGGTTTTAAAACACATGGGATGAGTAATATATCACTTCATGTTCATGCTTCACAAAAAATATTTTGACATTCTGAAATTAGTATTTTTTGGATAGGCCAAAACGGTTACATTAGGTTGTTTTGTTTTCCTCCACCATGATATTACAAATACAAAAAACTATATAATTTGCTTCTTTCTAGCTGCTTATTTTCTTAGTACTAACTGATAAATCCCTCTAAAAATAATGAATCAGTAACAATGTATGCTTCAGGGTATGGTGCTTAGGTAACATCAAATTAACAGCAGCCTCAAACAGCAGCATTTGCTTCATGCTATATGGGAAAGCACTTCAGTTTGCTAGTGTGTTGAAACAATGGCTTATTTGGGCGAACTCAAGCTAACAGACCATTAGAGACCCAAGCCAACACAGACAGAGCAAGAGATGATCATGTGAGGAAAATACACAAGTCCTCCATTGTGCTACTTCAGACAAAACATGAGTTTATGGCATTATGTTGTTTCAACTGACCTTCAGCATTGCAAATTGGGTAACACAGTACTAGAGTTCAAAAAGGTACTTTGGTAGGAGTGTGTGTAAAAAATTATGGAGTCAATATAAGAAACAAAAGAAGAGGGAGGAGCTTCCTGACAGATATAACAGTAAAATACTGGTATGAGGCCACACTTTGAGATAACTAAACTAAATATCCAAAGTGCTTTGAAGAGCACGAAGGGGAGAAAGCACAGACTTTTCAAGCTCACTCCAGCACACTGTAAACCTTAGGGCTGTCATTTTCATTTCAAAATTCAGCGTTGAAAGGATAGTCCTTGTGCTTCAAGGCCCTGTGTGGTTAAAACAAAAAAAAAAAGAAAGAAAATAAATTATAATGGATAACAGTCACAAAATGTCAATACATATCTAACAATTATATTACTCTAGCCTATGAGTCTACACTGTTTCTATAAAGGTTAATATATTTATAATGTTTATAACAGTAATTAAAATAATGGTGAATTATCTAGTTACAAAGTGCATCAAAATAAAAAGAAGCTCAAGAAACAAACATTTCACATTAATAATGTGTCTTAATTGACATTATGTAATTAAATAATGATCTCACCACTGCATGGGGCAGACCCTCCAGTTTCTGTTGAACCCTAATATGGTATTCATTTCCTCCTCAGTTAGCTCAAAGTCAAACACCTGCGAAGATGACAACAATAAGAAAGGTCCAAATGTACGAGCCAAAAGTGATGTGTACAGAGCAGAGGGAGAGCTGAACCCAGCAAATATGTGAACAATTTCTCACAGAGCCAATTACCTGGAAATTCTCCTGGATGCGGTGAGGTGTGATGGACTTGGGAATAACAATCACATTCCTCTGGATGTGGAAGCGGATCAGAACCTAACGGAAAGGAGGGGAAGCAGGGCAATAACAAAGAGATTCAGCCTACAATTATGGGCATAAATCAGAACAAAACAGTAGAGAACATCCCAGCCTAAGATTTGCTTCCGTTCAGTTGAATTGTAGTTAATCAGCAGAGAATGACGTACCTGGGCAGATGTCTTCTTGTGCTTCTCGGCAATGGCCTTAATGTTGGGATCTTCCAGGAGTGACGGGTCTTCGGGTTTAGCCCTGTAATTAAAACACATCATCCACTACCGTTTACTTTACTTTTACCTTTTTTTTACTTTTACCATGTACTTTGCTATAACAGTGCTAACTGACCAGGGTCTGTCTGGGGAACCAAGGGGGCTGTAGGCCGTCACTGAGATGCCCTGAGAGTGGCAGTATTTGATCAGCTTCTCCTGGGTCAGATATGGATGGCACTCCACCTAGCGGGAAAAAAACAGGAATTCTTCGGATTCACTGCATTCCACTACCCTGGTTTGCATGAGTTCATCAGCACTATATATGCATTGATACTACTTCTTCAATGCTGATATGGATACTTAACGATACCAATCCAATCCATCATTTTCACTGAAGAGGCTTCGACTAATAATTTGCGTTCAATGGACAAAATAATTGACATTTTTCTCACCACGTGAGAAATACAGACTTCTTTGTAGCAAAAATAGAGAAAACCAGTTTGCTTTTATTTCTTTTGGTCTTTGGGAAAAAGCCTCACCTACCTACCAGGAGGCTGTCATAAAGAACTAGCTGTGTTTTGACATGTGACTGCACCCCGTGTCCTGGCAGGGTGGACCTTTAATAGGACATGGGTCAGTTCTTTGACTTGATTTCATAAATTCTAAAATGACAAAGTCCCCTAATTATTGTGGTTTGTCGACTTAGACCAGTGGACCCTCCCCGAGCTCCGGGTCCCACACAGAGCAGCAGATTCAGTCAGGTTAGCATGGGGCATGATGTCCCAATAGCTGCTGGCCCTGCAAGCATATGCATCCATGTATCCTTTTAAAGTGTCCTTGGCAAGACACTGAAGCCCTGTCTGCTCACTCATTGTAATTTGTTCTGGATTACAGTGTCCGATAAGAGTATTCTACAGTATTTTCAGTATATAAATGCTTTGTTACATGTTCAGTGTGGTGACAGAGGGCAGAAGCTACGGTAAAGAGAATGATACACTGATTTAATATAAAACAGTACCAGACAAACAGGACATTTATGGGGAAGGATGGTTGTGGAAAACACCAAGAATATAAGGTCATCAAGGCTATTTGGTCTGGCCTGAGGGAGAACTGCTCTGACCCATTAAGAACAAACAGGCACTTATCTGTCAGACCTGCCACTTTCAATAAAACCAGGAGAGGAGATTTAATGGCATTATGGCCTCTTGGCCTTTAAGAGCAATTCTAGAAATCTTGGAGGAGTGTGGTTGTTTCCTTGCTGCCTGGTGCTGTGAATGGTAAACAGTCAAAACAATAATCATGCTGTACTTAAAAAAATAAAAAATAAAGGTATATTTGTGAGCAATACCCCTTTGGCTACCAGTTCAAATTCTTTATCTCTTGGTAGTACTTTGGCAAATGGGTGCCAAGCAAAAAATATTTTGGAAGGTGACATTACTTGAGTAAACAAGTCCCTTTGTGTACCTGGTTGTTGGCAGGCCTGTATTTGAGACCTGGCTTGTTGAGGATGGCTTCAATCTGTTCCTTCTTGAAGTTGGAAATACCAATGGCTTTGACCAAACCGGCATCAACCAGTTCTTCCATCCCCTGAGGAAATTAATGATGAAAATTCATTCATTTACTGTACCCCTGGTTGTATTTAAGACTGTCCTGGACCCTTGAAAGCTCTGGAATATATAACAAAACACTTAAGTACTTAGCTCTTGAGCTCTATGAATTTTCAAAATAACAATTTTTACCTGTCACAGGATCCATATAAAGGAGTTGATTAGACAGCCTTCACTCACCTCCCATGTGTCCAGGAAGGAAGTATTGTCACTGATTGTTTCTCCTGCACTGTCCAAAGGAAAGAGCTCACCGCCAGACTGTGCCAAGACAGAGGGGTAATAATCCTTTATACTGCATTACCATGACAGTCAAACTATAGAGGCTCATAACTTAAGTGCAGATAGCATATTAAAACAGTTTTTTTTTTTTTTTTTTTTACAATGATTGCATATTAGTGAGTAAACCGATAGAGCAATTGTAGATTGTAACTGCAATTGCAATTGCAATTGTAAACCAATAGAGCACTGTACGAAAAGCATGTGAAAGGCAAATGCAATGCAATTTTTTTAAAACCATTTTTCCCCAGCCAGGAAACAATCAAACAGTGCTTACCTGGAAACCCATTGGCCAGTGCACCAGGTAGAGATCCAGGTAGTCCAGTTTCAGATCACTTAGAGTCTTCTTACAGGCATCCTTCACCAAGGATTTTTCATGGAAAGTGCACCAGAGCTGGGGAAAAGGCAAGAAATAAAGTCATCAGTTTAGCTCACACCTGGATCTGTGCAGCAGTGGGGAAAGTACCACAGCTGGAAGCTCATAACCACAGTGTTGATGGTCTGATCCACTAGCTGGGATCTCCTGAAGCGATCTGACACAAGGTGACATCCATTTCTATGCCTATATGTGCAGGCATACTGGCATGAGTACGTGTACACACAACTCACCTTGCTGACCACAAAAAGGTCCTCTCTCTTGACCACGTTGTCCTTGATCATGGCCTGAATGCCCTCACCCACCTCTGCCTCGTTCTGGTAGACAAACGCTCCATCGATGTGCCTGTAGCCGGCCGAGATGGCTGCTTTCACCGCCTCTGTCACCTTACCGGGGGGAGACTAGCACACACACACTTGGGAATTAACGTGGTCTCCCTCTATTCCATTCATCACCACTGGTTATGGCACATGCTCTGCTGCCATGCACGCTTTTATTTTGTGCCTTCTGCCATCTAATCCTCAACTACTCCAATAATATCTCAGACTACTTTTGGAAAATGTGGCACTGTGCAGCCTGGCTCTGCTGCCAGCATGTCTGCTTGTCTGGGTGCTGTGAACTGTCAGTGTCTTGCACTTACTTCTTCAGTGCTCTTCACAAAGTTGTCAAACTAATGTCAAAATTCTGTACTATTCTGTATAAATGTCCTATTGACCTACAGCAAAATATCTATCTATCTATAGTCAACATTATATGCCCAAAGCATCAGGAAAACACAAGAGAGCAGGAAAAAAGAAAGAAAATGAATAGAAGATATAAAAGAACACACCCATGGGTTGGTTTCTGATTATGGACACAGCATTCCTTTATGTGTCGCAAAAAAAGGCGATGTCGTTACATAACCATAAGGAACTGCTTGGAGTGTGACTTCTGCATATAGACGTGAACACGAGTGAAGCATGACCGCACTGAAGCATACAGCGTAAAATACCCTCAATGAAAAAGTTGACCTGTTATTCAAACGGCAATTATATTTCTGGAAAACATGATATTTTTGTGCGCATTAGCCGGGTACATGTGGTGCTAATAAATGTGCAACAAGGAGCAAATAATATCAATATCAATGGTTAGCTGTAAGATAACACAATTAATAGAGAGTATACGTTTACACATCAGTTGCTAGTTCAGAGAAAGTAACGTTAATGGAGTTTCTCTGAACTCATAGCAGTCTGCAGCCATGCTATAAGTCTCAGGCGTCAGCGCCCTTGACTCGGCTTTCTCAAGAGATTAGTTGACGGTGTGAGTGTGAATTAAATGAACGCACCTTCCATGTCCCCAGCCCCACAATGGGCATTTGTGCACCGGTGTTGAGTTTCACTGATGTTGCCATTGCTCCAAAGGACGAGTACACCCTGAAGTCTGTTGTGGCCGACGGAGAGACACAAGCTCTCAAATGCAGAGCGCAGCGCAGGCTGAATATTCGCATCGTCGATCGATTAGTAATGCCTTCCGGTTCTATTTAGGTGAACTGAGGCCACAGCTTGGACAAGAGCGACACGCTTCTGCTGAGGTATTTTGGGCATCATTTCTCCTCTCCACCTGAAGCTTCACAGACCTTCCAATTATAATCACAAATTTATCCACAGATCTTTATTATTTGGACCCCATAGAGTAAGGTATTTGAAGTTATTTAAGTATAGAGTGCATTTACAATGAAAATAAATAGTATGTTCCTTATTTGGTTTTGGATACCCAACCCTGCTCGGTTGGACCACATACCATAACTGGGCAAAACTGTATGTGCAGTCGGTATTTTCTTAACCTTTTTGTTCATTCTATCATCACACCACTGGAGGGAGCTATTACCACACTCACAAAACAGGCAGTCTCATAAGCCACTGAACTAAAGCTCAAAAATTAAAAAAAATAAAAAATGTTTTCACTCAAAGAAACGTGTTCCTGTGTTAGTGTAACAATGACTACCATAATCATATAGTGATTAGTACTTCTCTCCCTACTAAAAAAAAAAAAAAAAAAAAAGATTGCTTGATTTTTTTATTTTGATTGGATTGCTTGAATTTCACATTTAATAGATTTAGCCTTTGAAACAAACAATGGGTATACTGCTTTCCCCTCCTGCGTGTATCCTGCTTTGGCAAATACAGAAGGTTATTTTGCCAAAAGAGGAAATTTGTGTCAGAAGGACTTTAAAATTGTGACTGCATCACCTCCATAGCATTATGCTGGGTATATACTGTAAAGGTAATATATTTTCACAATGGCGTGCACCAGTGTGAATGTGCACACATAGACCGCCCTATTCAGAGAGGCAAACCCCAAGAGACAGTCGAAAGAGGGAAAAAAAACAAGGTGTCTTTTGTCAAAATCAGATAAAACCTCACAGACCTTTAACTGAGCCATTCAACACTCTGAGCGGAAGATAAGAGAGGGAAAAAAAGAGTGATGTAAAAAAACATACAAAGGGAAAAGTTATGGAAGCCAGCAGCCACTGTGTATCTCACAATGGCTCTCGCGAAAGTTTGTGTCTCTTCTGATCTTCTCCCAGCTGGACGCCTGCTTTTCAGGCCCTGTCTCCTCTGATCTAACTTCAGACATTGGAGGGCCTTTTGCCTGCCTGCCAACTGTCAAAGTACCCCAGGAATCAAACACCATCGCATGCTCTGTCATGATCAAAGGCCCACAGGTAAACCAGACGAAGAGACAGCCACATACAATTGCCATCTAAAAGAGGGGGGAACATTTTCATTTCCTGTGCTCTTATTTTGCGACTGCAGGCTGACACCGTTTCACCAAGCCGAGTGCATCGATTAGAATAAAGGGAAAAGAGGAAACGACCAGGCATTTGAAGATACAACAGAGGCCCCGAGTGAAACCAAGTGCCTCTCAAGGAAACTTTTGGACAAAGAGTGTACATTTTAGCCATAGATGAGCTTTCAGAGGGTGCTCCTTAAAGACTATAAAGAGAGATAATGTTCATAAATACACACCTAGGCTGACTATGTCTGGAAAGAAAGCAGAAGGATTACATGGGTACAAAGACAAAAAGAATAAGGGGAAGATAAATAAATAGGCTGATCAGAATAACATCTACACAATAGATAGGTAGACTAATAGACCTAGCCTTTCATGCCATAAGTACATACCCTCACACACCCTTTTGCACGCACACACACATGGAGCGCCTACTCCCTCCCTTCCTCGCCTTGATGTGTGGCCGTAATGAATGCTCAGTGCGGCCGGTGGTGTTCATACTTTCGTAGGCCCTGCATCAGATCAGACACTCCACTAGGGAGACCTGACCTGTCCTGGGGAGATCAAACACCATTTTTCACCGTGGCCTTTGCTCCTTCTGCTCCCTCTCCTTCTCTGCACCTCTTGTCTGCCCATTGGCCTTGGCTCTGCTCCCTTTTTCTCTGTTTTCTGCCAGAGTGCCCAGGGTCATAATCTCCATCCTTAAAAGTAATGTTGAGTGTCAGCTCCTGCTGAGTTCACTCACACACTCGCATTCCGCACATTCTGTCTATAGAACAATAACAAGATCACTGCGAGAAACTCTACGTCATGAGTGGACTTCTCTGAATCCTCTTCATTTGTCAAATAGGGTGAATTACATTGACTGAATACATGGGAAATTATTTAAGTGAAAAATATAGCTTCCACAATATTTATGGATGCAATGTTTCAACCACTAAGGTCTTCATCAGGCAAATTTATTTAACGTGAACATCACTTTTGCATGGTATGTGCATTGATAAATAAGCCTGTCGCCAATAAAAGTCAAGCAAACAATATGGCAGAACTACTAGAAAGTGACTTTAATAAACAATATTTGTAGCCTGAAGTATATTGAAGTATTATTAAAAATACTAAAAATATCATAAAATATTTTACCCAAAGTTGGACATTTTTGAACATGCAGACAAATATATTTCTTTAATTTATTTATTCAAGTTCCACAGTGTAGAGAAAGAAAAGTTTATAAAGACAGCTGTAAGATATTTCAATATCAGTGTTTAAGGTATGATTATCTGACATCTTAAGTATACTGGGTAAGATGGACTTGCCACAAGAAGTTATCGCTTGTCTCTAATAATAGCATGCCTATAATAAAGGCCTGGTGCTTATAAAGTACCTAAATAAACAAACTCAAATCAAACTAATCTTAGAGTCCTCCATCAAGACTTTGATGGAATTGGTGGAACAAGGAGAGAGGCAGACAGGTAAACACACATAAGTGATTTTCCTCAGTCACTAGAGGTATCTGACGTCAGGGCTGATTGAAGTTTCACCTGTATCAAAGATATGAGCCTTTGTGTCTGGAGCCTCCTGACTTGTTTGGGTCTTCGTGCATGTGTATGGACATGCACCCAGATATACACAATGAACACAAACACAGACGCGCACATAACTTTGGCCTTGTCCGCAAGCAGAGGTCTCTCCTCTCTGGCCCCTCAGACAGGGTTTGGTTTTGGGCTTGATTAACCACTTAGTTCAGTCTCTCAGACACAAGATTGCAGGGAGAAAGCAAGTAATGAAGTGCTTTTGAATTTGCATTCCTGAGAGCTTTTGCAGACGCCTTGATTTCAGTCTGGCTTTGCTGTTTGTTCTTTGTGGAGAGATGTCTGCTATTTTAGCTGTAACACGTAACAAGTGTCCATCCAACCTCCTCCATATTGCTCCCTCATCAACCTAACTGCCATGAATAAACACAATCAACATGCATCTGAAGGGGAATTGGAGGCTTTTTCTCTCAAATCATCCCTGATGGGTTGTTCATCATTGTCATTATGCAGATTACAGTGTGACCGTGAATGCAATATCGGAGCCCTTTTCTCTGGAATGGAATGTCACAGTTTCATAAAGGTGACCAAAAACACTTGTGTGTTTTGTTCTCACAAGTCGAGCAGCACTCATCAGTTATGGACAAACTGTCTCAAGAGTATGAAATTAACAGAATTCAGTCTAGCCTCGGAAGTCAAGCCTCCGTTGTTAGTTTTGACCTTGACAACAATATCAAAGTGTGGATGCTTTTAGGACTGAATGCATGTATCTGTTTAAGAAGTCCATGACAAATATATATCGTGCGTCATTATGGTTTTGCTGAGAATATCCAGAAAAACTTTGCAGTAAAATGATATAGACCCCACAACATTTTCAAAATACAGTTTGGACAGAGTGGTGGACAGGAAGTAAATTTACTCAAGTACTGTACTTTATTTTCCAAGTACTTTACTTGAGTATTTATGTACGCTATTTGAAAACTTAAGACTTTCACTCCACCACTTTTGATATATAAATATTTTGACTTCAGTGGATTTCTATGAAGGTTTACTTTGATATTAGTAATTCAAATCTGTAATCCCCCTAAAATGCAGGTGGCCTCACTGTCATGTGACATTAGCACACCGGCCAACACAGGTGTGCGTTGTGTTGATTGATGACCCTCAGTTGACGACCAGCAGTCAGTCGTTATGGCGACGATGAAAAAAAAAAAGCTCTGCTTCCTCTGAGGAGGCCCCCAACCACCAGAGCACTCATGTCCCTATACTTGAAGTTCATGTTTGAACTTTTTGAGATTAAAACAATTCTTATCGTTTTAATTTTTTATTGTGCTCACCACGGATCAATGTCTGCTTACAAGAATTTGCTATCAAACCTAAGAAAGCACATTGAAGTGAAGTTTAACTTACAGCTGACTAAATGTTATCTGACATTTGTCAACTACATAATCATCACACAATAATGCCTTTATAGCCTAGTGTTTTACTTCCATAAGTTTCAACCTGTCTACATCTAACGTTAACTTAGCTAACTTCCATCCAGCAGCCTTTTTTTCTAATTTTTTACTGCTGAAGCAGTGAGAATGCATAGATCAAAAGAGCTGAAATGAAAACAAAAGCTGAAAACAAAACAACAAAAAATTAATAAACAAATAAATAAATTTGTAAGCCACTGCAAAGAGTAGGTTTTAGATTTAGAAAGTGAAATGCATTGTGAAAATCTGGCAATGTGTTGACATTAGAAAGAAAATGTACTGTTGGATACGTATGTTAAAAAAACAAATACTCTAATACTTTGACTCAAGTAGCAATTGGAATGAATAACTTGAACTTATAGTTGAGTAATATTTGACCAGAGGTATCTATAGCCTACTCTGACTCAAGTAGGCTATAGGGATTGTGTACTTTGTCCACCAGTGGGCCACCAACAGATTTTTACTTTTATTTGATCCATTTACGGACATTGATGATTATGCAACATGATGACTTGTCAGAATCTGTGATTATTTTGGTCTTAGATATAGACGAAGTTGACGTAAAAGCTTCCCTTTGCACCCTGCTCCCTCAGTTCCAGAAAAGAGGAAACGAGCTTTGTTTTAAATGTAGGGCCCTTTCACTGGCCCATGCTTCTATCTAGGACTGATTGACAGGAATAGGAGGTAGTTCAATTAGCCTGAAGAATTTAAAACAGACCAGCAGGCATACTGTACACCAAAAGAGCCAGTCCTCCATAGCCTCCACACTACAGGTAATTGACTATTTGAATTGCTTTTCTTTGTCAAGTACGTTGATGTGCTCCAGAAAATCTCTCCTGGAAAATGAATTGTACTGTAATGTGGCTTAATGTGCTCTGTAATGTTTTGACACGTGAAAAAGAAAGTACAGTCTATTGTATACCCAGCCAAAATTCTCTTAACCTCATAGTATTGCAATTATTTAAGACTATAGCTTGCACATGGTTTTGACTGTTTTCATTTAGTTTGCCATGGCCAGTTGGAAAAAGGGTTATTTAGCTTTCTCAGAGAACACTAGATGCTTGACAGAAGTCTATATTTGAAAAATTCTGGCCCTGATTATTCTCTTGTGCAATTTGACTGTAATAAAATTCCCCCTGCCTATATCGCTGGTAAAGAGAAAAGACGCCTGTCCATTCTGGTCTGATACCTCATTGCTCTACAAGCCACATCCTGCATAAAAGGCATGTGACTTTCAGGCTGGGATGTTATTGAATATAAAGAACTCATTTTTTTGGTTGTTGTTTTTAGATACACCTCTCAATGTTCTTTCCCTAACAGTCTTTGCAAATATTCACATTAACCTTCTTCCAATTGTAGAAACCAGAGAATCAAGACTCTACTCAGTGATGTCATCAAGGTGAAACTACTGGAGCTGCTCCACTGACAGTGAATAGTAGACTGAGGTAAGCAGTGCATAGATTGCTTCGCCAGTGATGCCCATTCAGGGCAATGTCAGTATGACATTAGCCTGAATGGGCTGTGTTGCTGCAAACTATACAGACTTATACCTTATAAATCAATGATTTATCTTTCTTGTTTTAGCTGTGCCTCTATTCTTCTCATGACTTTCCCTTAAACTGGTTTTCTCAACTTGTGTTGTGTAACTTTGCGAGATTCAACTTCGTCAAAGGTGTTCATGTTAGAAGAGAAGTGAGAAACAGTCAATGGATTCGCGGTGCTTTCTATACCCTTTGTTTTACAAAGGTTTTAACACATTAGCCTGCAGCATTAAGCCCCATAGCGGTCTTGGTGTCATACTTACCATAACGGGATTTGTCCCAGTGGTTGGACAGATTTTTTAGTTTCAGTCCCACTTAAAGAGACCACAATGACACAGCAGGAAAGTCTTTAAAGCTCCTCTCATGTGCTACTTCCTGATTTTTCAGTCACCTGATAATATTTACAAAATATAAAGAAAAACCCAGTGAACTTCTCTAATCTTCCTTGCCCATCACGAGAGCGTTGTTTTCGATGTTTGCGTGTGTGCGCGGCGAGCGGGAAGGGGGAGGAATCTGTGTGGGCAGTGTGGGCGCACACATGCGCCCGTCTCTTTCCGTGGGAGGGTGACGTAAGAGGGGGGAGGCAGTGTGTAAAGGCCTCATAGGACAACGTGTCACAGTCATGATGACTAAGTATTATTTTTGCTCACGGCATTTTGAGCAAAATGTCCGTCAAAGTAATCCTAGAAAGCAAAAATGTTTGATTGAACATTAAATCTGATTAATTCGGGGATAAAGGACTTCAAGGGATTATTAAGCCTTCAAGCGCAGAAATCAGCGCTTTGTATATCTTTCCATCAGATTTCGAAATTTGTGTGTTGGGCACTGATAGGCGGGCAGAAGGAGGGGGTCCCAAAACAGTGTGCCATGTGTGCGCCGTGACTCATTGCTGGTATATATTTAGAGGACGGGGTGCAAACGTGGAGTAGTGTGCAACGTAGTAGAAGTGCGCAGTGCCACTTGGCATCATATGTTTTGCACAGGGAGTTGCAAGGGTGTTGCAATTTGAAAGCCCTCTTGTCTGAGTCACAGTTCATTCATGATTCATGGCAGGCCTGTCCTTTATAGCCTTTGGAAAAAACACAAGCCAGTTTATGACACATACACCCACCTCAAACATTATTATATTATAGTTTCAACAAAGAAATACAGGCGCCATCTATAGAAACAGTGGGTGGCATCTGTATTTGTAAGATAGATGAAATGATGTGTATATTGCCATCTTGTGGCAAATATGGAAATGACAACTTAATACACATAATACAGTAACATCCAGCTGCAGGCATAGAGGCTGCCAGATCCACAGTTTCAGACTAACAGTTTTACACCTGGGGTCTCAAACTGGCTGGAACTGGTTTTGGATTGGATTATAGGACATGATAGGATTTTGGCATTCTGTAAATAATTTGCTGGCTTCAGGGCCAATTTGAGCTGTGTATAAAAGTGCTAGTCTGACACTGCAGTGGTTTTCCAGGCCTGCTGTGTCTCAAACAATATGACCCTACATAAGAAACACCAAGAGGTATTCAGGTTTTTTAAAATATTAAAATCACTGTTTATCCTCTCCAACAAAAAGAGCCTAGGACATATATTGATGAGAGGTAACTATTTTAGAAGGACTTTTTAATAGGCTAATGGTAGAACCCCCCACACACACCATCCCCCCTTAAAAAAAACTTTTGATATGATAAATACCAGACAGCTATGATTAGGTTTTACATATATTTTGTGGCTACAAAATATTTTACATAATAAAACTAATAGGAGAATAAAGCTATTTTGAGATATGACTGGTAGAGAAAGTGTCAAAATAATAATTATCCATCTGAAGGTGTAACTGTTCACAAACATTATGTCAATGTGGCCAAATTTGGTTGAGAATATTCTGGATTATATCATTAAGAGACGAATGACTCCAGTGTGCTGAATCTGGGGCAGTTTTTAAATACGACTAAAAGAAAGAAACTAGAGGTGTTTCCTGTAGTGAGAGAGACAAAGTGAGACTAAAGGAGAGAGAAGTCAGTCAGACGGACAGACAGACAGGCAGACATAATTACGTCTGAGCCTGGATATGTGAATATGTGTTGGAAAAGGGGTGGGCTGGAGGGGAGTGATGCTCTGGAAGAATGTAAACATTGTCTGCTCTGAGGGCCGACTTCAAAGTGAGGCTGTGGTAACCTCCTCTCTGCAGGAGCCCTTGTTCACTTCACCGAGAGGCAGGCTGTGCACGGCGCGCAACCTTGACCGATGAAAAGTGAAAGTGAGTGTTCATCCACGGTCTGTGGCCTTTTCCTGAAACCATTCTGCTCTCCCTGATGTTTAGAGCCTATTTGTCTTTGAAGTCATAAAATGGATCTGATTGACTTGTGAACACTGCTGAGAGATGTTATAGTGGACCATATACGGTGGAGGCACACTCTGCATGTTTCTTCCACATTATGCACATAAAAGCATAAAGACATTGGTATATAACGCTAAGTTACTGCAGTGCCTCAAAGCTCTTCTGGGCCCTGACTTCTTATCTTTGTGCAGACAGTGATGTCTGTGCAACGTCTGTCTGGCCACATAACAATGGAACAGGAACCTAGCATAGTCCTGAAGAATACAGCAGACTGAATAATCCTTTCCTGGTCATGGTAGCAATTTAAGCAGTCAATTGATTACCATTGTACAACTCTTCTTCTTGACCACGCATTGCTATTGGACAAGAGGCCTCCTTGTGTCGTTATACCCTCCATATACAAACTTGTACTATAACTCAAATGGCATCACTCCACTTTGACCTTTTATTGGAATGAAACAAGTAAAGATGCTTATTGCTTAACAAAGGGGAACTAATGTTTTATCGGCAGAGGACCAAAATGAAATTTTCTAATTAAAACTTTATCTTTAATCTTTTGTACCATTTTAAGAATGTTGTAAATGCTGTACAAAAGCAGTTGCAGACCCGGTGTTGTGCTGTATCATGGTTGTCCAGTGTGTGTAGAAGGCCTGCTAGTGTGTTATGACTTAATTATACTAGTCAAGCATGGAGTTTCAGTAAATTTTTTTTTTTTTTAGAAAAGACAATACTGGCACAAGGGGTGCCATTGTTTCTTTGTGGTTTTACTTGGTCATCAAGCCACATGGACTGACAGGAACAAGTGGGAAATGGCCGTAAAATATAGTCATTGTGAAACTTGTAGATTCCCATTTAAAGCTTAAGTTTAAGGAAAGAGTCAAATCAAAGCATCTGTTTTGCTTTAGTTAGATTATTGTTATTGCTCTTATAGTTGATTGTCTTTTCTGTCTACAGACTGTAAAATACAAAGAATTAGTCCCACTGCCATTTGGCATAATGAAACACTGAGCCACAGTATGGCAACTAAAGGCTAAAAGTACCAGGATGGTCCTTGGTGTGTCTGTGTGCTTTAGATAAATAGCATGGAAAGTGACACTTGTTTAGGGACATCCGATTTGCTTAACCAAATGTGCTGCGTGGTAAATCGGGAACATTCGCTGGAAAACTGATTTCTTACACATTTATGACACCTGGACAAGAGCTCAACTTGTAAGGCAGGAATACAAAGAGCGTTCATAAATACTGCGTGACACATGTCACAGAGCGGTGTGAAGACAGCTCTGTGGTCTACAGTCAAGTTTCTGTGGTTCAGAATGGTTTCAAATTCAATCATTTTGACTGAGTCTACTTTAAGCACTGCTGGGAAAGTTAGTTCATTTATTTCATGAGTGCCTATTTGGACTGTCGAGACCCCAAAAATCATCTTTCATGAGAATTAGCGACTATAATCTTACACAATGAGATGGTTTAAGAGGTGAATGTAATTTATATGACCTCACAGATATGTAGAGACAGACAAAGCCAGAGTTTTACTTCTAAGGTCTGCTCTTAGTTATATTATCTGAAAATAGCAGCTTTAATGCAATTATGGTTGTACAGAGGCAAAGTCTATGGGTCAGAGGTAGGATAGAGTTTAGTGTGTCTGAAAATGTATTTCTCAAATATTGTAGCAGTCCAACTTATAATTTAATAATGTAAACATACAGCGGTGATATGCATCTGCCCTGGGACAGGACTATAACAGCCAATGCAACTTATTATATTATTATTATTTTATTATTTTGTAGAGGTAGAATTGAGTATCACTACATGTACAAAAAGATATACAACCGTCTCTTGCAGACCAGGAGTAAGAATCAGTCAAAAAGTTTGAACAAAATAACAAAATAATGCAAATTTTTGTCACTGTGACCTCAAATGAGTTCAGCTGTTCACACACACTAGCACACACACACACACACACACACACAGAGAGTTTTGTGATAATCAAGCTGTTGTGTGAGGGGTGAATGTTAAGAGGCGGGTGAGTTGAGACCTCGCTGGTGTGATCAGTGATAGAGGCTGGATCTCCTCCGAGTCTGAGCTCTTCATCATTATCGTGGCTCACTGACTCACGTCTTGAGCA
>OMLF01048277.1:0-14216 GCA_900302615.1 Holocentrus rufus | reverse complement strand
CACACAGCTGGTCCCCTCTGACACTGGACCCCAGTCAATACACACCAACCATGTCATTACTGCTGCTGGCATGGAGAGGCCCCTCACACTGCCAGGCACCTTACCACATGCAGCTGTTGCACACACACACACACACACACACACACACACACACACACACACAGCTGGTTCCCTTGGCACTGAACCGGTGCTCGGCCCAGTGAACCGAGGTATAATCATCAGGTGTCACATTAGGGTAAGAGGACAGTCCTTCCCCGGTCGCTCTGTTTTCTCCAAACTCAGCAACCAGGACTGTCATGTCGAATCTGCACGGAAGGATAAAAAACAAAAAAAAAACAACATAACAACCTCTAAACAGCTGATTATTAATTAGATAGCCATTGCATGACCAATCTAAACTATCAAGATGAACTGTTATTCAATTTTAAATGTTTTTAGCATCCATACTTACAAATTTTAAACATCCTTAAAGGTGCTCTGTAGCGACCTCTTTACACAAAATCATATAAACTAACACCAACTTGCAGGGAGCAGCCATGTTGCTGTTTCTGCTCCTCTTCAGGCTTTATTACCAAAATCTGAACTCAGGCTCCTCCCACTCCTTTCCCTTTGATAAAATTGATTTGTGGAGTGAAACTTTTCACCTCCTGCCCTGTGTTAGAGCAACAGAAAGCTCGCTTCATCGTGATAAGGTTTGGATGCCACGTGGAATCGCTTTTTAGATGTGAAGGTGCTCTGTCGGCACAAATTAGAATCAATAATCATACATACATTTTGTGTCACTAGTGTAATTACAGAAACAAACAAGATCAGAACACTTGAAGTCTCTTTTGGCCTCTGTGCTGCATTTTACATCGTTTAATGGATTGCTTTATGGCACAAAACAAGATGAAAGCTCTGTCCAGCATCGTTCTGAATCCCACTGCAGTTTTCTGGGCGACTCACAACCTCACTGATTGGTCAGAAAATGTGTTTGCATGATATGACAGCTGGGAAATCCTTTACCCAACAATAACTTTAACCATGCGGACGTATCTTGCCCAGAAATATGATTCATAGTTTCTTGCAGCACAACCTGAGCTGGAGCTTTCAGACTAGATGATAGATGGAGGAGAAGAAGACTCATTTCCAACAGGTTTATCTTCTTCAGCAATCATCTGAAACCACGGCCTCATTGTTTATGGTAATGACTCCAGTCCAGCTCTTTATTGTCCCATTAAAGGATCACACTTAATTAGACAGTGATATATTAACACCTTTAATCAAGTTCAAAGTGGGATGCAGGTAATTTAAATACCGCAGCTCAAAGAACGGCACTATTTTTTTTAAAAAAAAGATGTCATTTCAAGCGGACCCGGGCGTGCGGTTTGGGACGACGTGGGTCTTATGTGACTTAGAGAGAGCGATGTGGAGCCGGGGCGAGCGAGAGTTTGGAGGAAGGATTAGACTGAAGCAGGGAGAGGAAAAGGGAATTGCATTTGACCTTTCTCCATCTCCTCTTCCTTCATTTGACCAGCTTCAACTACTGCTGTTACACACACTGTTAACCTCTCTCACCCCTACGTGTGTGTGTGTGTGTGTGTGTGTGTGTGTGTGTGTCTTCAGATAGCCACCACAGTTACACAGCCTATTAACCCCTTTCTCCCACAGCTCTGAGAAAGACCTGATAATGTCATTCCCAGTGTGTGTGTGTGTGTGTGTGTATGTGTGTGTGTGGTTAAATGGCGGGGGGACCACAGGATTATCTGAGGCCCCGACCAGGACAGGCACATTTATAAATCATCTCTTTTTTCCATCCATCGTTTTGTTTTTTTCTCCCTTCTCTCTGTCTCACACCTCAAAGCTGACAAATAGTACATGTGAGAAGGTCAGACTATCCCTCTGTTCACACTTCCTCTCTTCCTCTCTTTCTTTCTTTCTTTCCTTCTTTTTTTCTTTCACTCTTTCGCTCTCCTCAATCCTCACTTTTCCCCATTTTTTCCTCCCCTTTTGATGTAGCAGCACTGCTCTATAAGAAATGATCTGTCAGTGATTTGTTGCTGCATGTTCAGCTGTATGATGGCATGCAGCTGCAGCCTGTGTGAAACACAAGACACACACACCTGTTCATTTGATGTGTAATATGGAATAATAATTTCACATAAAGTCTCCCTCTGCGTCCCCAGGTGACCTGTGTGAGGAAGTGGTTGACCCCTGTCTCCCCGGTTTCGACCCCTGCCAGCACGACTCAAAGTGCGTCCCCGTTGGCCGCGGTTACAGGTGAGTGACAGCTCGGCGGGAGGGCGGGACTTTAAAAGGGTCAGGGGTCAAACCGTTGAAAGCGACAGGAGCTGTAAAATCGAAAGCTGAAAGCTGACAGAGTGTAACGAGGGGATTTAGTGCAATCAGTAAAGTGCTGCCCTGGGATTTGATGTGTTAATGAGACAAATACACCAATGCACAGGCAGGCGGACACACACACACACACACACACACGCGGGCAGCCTGCCATGCACAGCAGCTCTTGCAGTAGTGAGATTTATGGATTTATTGGTCAAACTGGTGCATTTCAGCAGGTGGTCTTCATCAAGGTTTAAAACAATATTCAAAGAAAAGGCCGTGCACGCTGTCTGTTAATCCCATTGTCTCTTATTCTGCTGGTGATTTCTGTGTTTTGTATTTATATTTTCTTCTGCATGAAATGTTTTACAGTCTGTGGCGAAGGCCGTGTGCTGAAACGCACGCGTTTCGCAAATGAAAAATATTTTTCAGGGCTGCAAGTGTTGCTAGATCCTCCTCAGTTTCCCCATGACATGCGTCGTGTTCGTGGGGGATGTTGTGCCGAAAACACAAAGGCATACTTCTGCACCATCGTCATGTGAAAACCTCACAACCCCGGTTTTGTTGATTTTTGCTTTTCAAGTTGTGCTGTACAACTCCATTGTCTGCCGTTGTTTTCAACCAATTCGACAACCCCCAGGCTAAAGAAACCCTCTGGAAACCCATCGGATAAACTCAAAACCACACGGACGACAGGCCACAAACAAGGCTGTTTTCCTTAAATCCCGAGGAGCTGACATTTTGGAGATATAAATATGAGGTTTTTATCCAGAGATAAATGCTTACATGAACATGGACATGCACTTTCCCAGGAACACATGCAGACACATGCATATTCAAGGACAGGAGACCGCGCAAATGCATAAACAGGATATTATTACAATAAACTTGTCTTAGATATAATGCACATTTTACAGTTGAAGCATTCAGCTGACTCTTCAATCCACAATGACTCTGACTGTTCAATTTCTGTCCACAGAAACTTAATTCTATTTCTATTGGAGCGACACCAGTAAAGTGCATTGTGTTTTACTTTGTGACTAATGAAACTACATTTGATGTGCACTTTAATTCTAAATACTGAATCAAGGTGTTTTCACTGGGTTGTGCTTTTTATAGGTAGGATGGGTTACGTGTATATTTCAAATAAATAAATAAGTGAATAAATAAAGACAGTACTTAATCCAATGAGTAGTAACTTGTGCTAATTGAAAGCGAGGGAGGGCTCACACACAGAACACAACTTAAAGGTTATTCCACCAAAAACAGCATAACAGCTGCACAGAAATGAGCAACATTTTGGCTCGTGGCCCTCCTCATGGCATGTGCGCGATTTTTTTAAATACATGTATTTATAATATTTTATAACGGTTCATGTCCATAATAAAGAGGGAGACAATCAAACCAATAAATCAGTTGATCAAGTTAATATTCACAGTGTCACGTGCATTGTGGAAAATTTAGCTTATCTAGAGCAACTTTGGAAACAGGTAGCGGTTTGGTGTCTTGCTCAAGAGCACTTCAGCAGAAACACTGGCTTTCACATGGGATTAAACCCGTCACATCTTGCAGCGGGACGACCTCTCTGACCTCTCTGGTATTTGCGTTGTCTCTGCAGGTGTGAGTGTTTACCGGGCTACGTGGGCCAGCGCTGCGAGCAGGACTACAACGACTGTCTGGAGAACAAGTGTCAACACGGAGCGGAGTGTGTGGACGCCGTCAACGGGTATACCTGCGTGTGTAAGGAGGGTTTCAGGTGAGAGATACGCTCACTCCTGGAGGCGCAGTGACACACTCGAGCAGACGCGCAGATATTGACGCGCGCACACACACACACACACATACACACATGCACACACTCAGGGCCAGACTGGGAGGACACACAGATGGTGCTTCATTATCAGACACTTGACTGTCTAGACCTGCTCTGTGTGTGTTTCCGCGCGCATTCGTGTGTGTGTGTGCGTGCATGCAGCAGATGCAGCTCCATGTGGTTAATTATAGCTGAGACGGTTGGCGTGGGCCATTGTTGAGGGACGGAGAGAAACAAATTCATCACAGGGGACAGAGAGAGGGAGAAAGAGAGAGGGAGTCATAGATGTAGAGATATACAGAGAGACAGAAGGATAGAAACAGAAGAAAAAGACCGAGATCAAATTAAATGCAAGATAAAAGAGAGATAAAATGTACAAATAGGCAGGAAAAAGATACAACTGCTGCGTCATTGTTTGTAAAACATGAAACTTCCTCAATGTAATATCCAAATATGAACTATAATATCAATGATAAATGAGGGAAACAAGATGTCTGTTAAATGTTTTTTATATGGGATGCGGTTTCCATGATAGAGTCTTCTCCTTCTTTCCCCCCCTCAGTGGGCTGTTCTGCGAGAACCCTCCGCCAATGATCTTGCTGCAGACGAGCCCCTGCGACCAATCGGATTGCCAGAACGGCGCCCAGTGCCTGGTGGTTGCCGGGGAGCCCAGCTGCCGCTGCCTGCCCGGTTTCTACGGCAACAAATGCCACAAGATGGCCACCGTTCACTTCCTGGGTCGAGGCGAGGCGTACGTGGAGCTGCCCGGTGCCAAGCTCCGCCCCTCCACTCATATTTCACTGCAGGTACGGCGAACGTTTGACCTCAACTCAGGATTTTTACAAATTTACGGGGCGTTCAGGTATTTATAGAGAATCTCCTGATGTGAAATCAACTTTTGAAACCTATCAAAATCCGCTAAACTATCCGGCTTTCCTTGTATAGTGTGTCAACCACTGAAACTATGAAGGCTATATTCCACTGTGCTACATGGAAAACATTATTTGGGTTTCTTGAAATAGAGGCGTGAGACTTTCAAATCAAGCCTATAGAGTTGCACGACTTAGTGCCGACGAAGCAAAGCAAACATCTGCTACACCCTCTGTTTCCACGGCGCACTGAGCACACACACACAAATGCACACACTCGTTCGTGCACACACATACGTGTCGTACCCCTGAGGGTCATAGCTGTATAGGAACGTATTTTCCTCTGTTTTGGAGGGGAATGAGAGAGTTGATGGCAAGACACAAAGAAGAAAAGGAGGGCAGTCTAATTGATATTTAACACCTGTTTGGATCCGTGTGGTGTGTGATTGTGTGCACGTGTGTGTGTGTGTGTGTGAGAGAGTGTGTGTGTGTGTGAGTGTGTGCTCCTGCGTTACTGCCAGGAGCTTTCAATGTCAGTGCCAAGGCTGTTAAAACTCAACCGAGAGTCCCTGACTCAGAGGAGAGAGAGAGAGAGAATGAAAAAATATGAAAGGGCCGCAGCACTCCATAAATCACTGTTCTCTCTCTCTCTCTTTCTCTCTCTCCCTCTCTTTCAGAATCTCTCTTTCTCTCTCCTCAGTTCCGCTTTCTTTTCTCAGTCTTTCTCCCCCTTTATTCTTCCCCCTCTTTCTGTTTAGGCCACTCTCTTTCGTCTCTTTTCTCTTTTCCTCTCTCTCCGGCTGCCTCCTGCATCTCTCTCTCTCTCTCCCTCTCTCTCTCTCTGCCTCGCTCTCCCCGTCTCTCCCTTTCTCCAGCAGCTTGTTAGCAGGTGTTGACTTGGCTATGCTCCATTGAAGCCTGAGTGTTAAGTGCTTGGCCCCTTGGCCCCATTTCCACTCGCTAGTTAGTTAGCGCTTAGCGGAGCACGCGAGCAAGTGTGACATGTTAAGTGTGTGTGTGTGTGTGTGTGGGAGGGAGGCGTGCGTGACCTCGTTTAGGGACACTCGTGGTGGAATTTTTTTCCTCATTTTGTCCCATTTTTAGCTGCAGCTGTGGAATACTGACCTGAATTTAAAATGCATTCGATTTTTTTTCGATTCAGACCCAAATATATACAAGCATTCTTAAACGAATGAAAACGGGTGTAATGCTGGTTACGTCTGCCAGCTGTGAGCGACTCGACGAACAAGAAAACTACAACACCAACACAGACAACAGCGGCGACCGGCTGACAGCAACGAAGCTCAACACTTCCAAGCAACAGTTTCAAGCTTTAAAAAACATCATGAAAATATGAAACTCAAAAATAAAATCACTAATGTTACCATTAACCACTGTGGGGGCTAAAATATTACAAAGAATGACAAAAATGACATGCTCAGACTTACTTTTTGTGACATACTAGTGCGTTCGTTTTTCAATTCAAGCAATCAGGCAGTTTGTGACTTTTTCAAAAAGTCGTTGGTTTACATTATTTAACCTCTGGTCAGTCTTTATCAGAGTGTCCACTGTTAAGTGTTGATTTGTGTCAGTTGAGTCTTGTCTTAATATAATGTCTATTTGTCAAATGTAAATACTCAACTTAGTATCAATAGACTATTTGTTGACCTTTAATTTACTATCCACAGGATAAGGGTTGATACTAAGTTGATTGTAAGTTGATACCAAGTTGAATATAAACATTGGACAGTCCAAATTAAGTGTTAGCTATCCAAATTCTTTTGTTGGTGCAGAGAGAAATAAAAATGAAATCCATGACTCTTGTTTCTGCATGTTGGCTGTGTAACTTTACTGCAGGATTTTTGTTTTGTTCAGCCAACAAGCGGAGATGAAGACAGCTTGAACATCATGGATGTATTCCAACTATTTTGTCAGTCATTCCTGCAGTCACCCTACACAGTTAATTATGGTGCATAAACAACACACTGACTATAATGTGAAGACGCTGGCAGTAAGAATAATGAATAGGCATCAAAACAGGTTCTATGTTAATGATGCTAAAGAGCTATAATGCATTACTTCTAATCAATAATGCTATAACATAACAATTTACTTTTAATGGCAGTCATATAATGTAGTAAATTACTTTATAAACTTACATTAGTGTTATTGTACATCCTCAACAAATGATTAAGCGTCATTATGATGAAGTCCTTTAAGTGAAATTTGTATAGCCTTTAATCAAATCCATTTTCCATCCCTGCTGTATTTGTCCCGTCACTCAGCTGTAACACATTTCTTATCATCTGCACTTCCTCACAATATTTCTGTATATTATTTCTGATCCTGCCCACTCTTCCTGTTTCCGTCCAGGTGGCCACAGATAAAGACAACGGCATTCTGTTGTATAAGGAAGACCACGACCCTCTGGCACTCGAGTTGTACCAGGGACACATACGACTCATCTACGACATCGCCAACTACCCACCCACCACTGTGTACAGGTATGCTATGCACGCACGCACACACACACACACGAGTACACATGCACGCCCGCTCAATCATCCACTCACTTTGTTTGTACTCACTGAACTAAATTACGATTTGCAGAATACAAATATTGCTGAGGCTCAACATGGTTTAAGAAGTAAAAAAGCACACATGGTCACACGTGCATACACACTGATTGATCCATTGTCTCTCACATTTTAAATGCTTAAATGCTATTTGCATCCATAGAATCAAGCACTCGTAGTATACACATGACCACACTATTACAGACATTAAAATAGTATAAGGGCACTTATGCATGCAGGACACGCACAAACAAACACACACAAGATTTCAGTATTGCAGAGGTTTGATAATCTTTATGGATTTGAAGGATGCACAAAGTAGGTGTTGATGTGGCTGTGCACGCACACACACCACCACAGGCATATTTTGTCTTCCACACACACACACACCAATCACATATTCATATTTGAGCACTTCCCTCAATAAACAAAGTCTCAAGAATTCCTCCACAGCCCCGACTAGACAGTTGTGCCCCTGAGAAAAACCCCCCAAAAGTCTCTGTAAGTAAAACTTCAAACAACAGAAACAAAAGCCCTCATTCAGTGGGCTAGTTAGCCAGAGAAGCCGGTGTAAGCCCTGGGATATTACATAATAAACTATGTCTCGGCAATTTAATTGGAATGGATATTCCATGGTAAGTTGTGGAAACAGCGATGGTAATCCAGGCAGAGAACGTGGTTTTTGTGGTAGGGCTTACAATTTAAGGTTTTTCTGCTGCATATTACAGTCTGTGGCACATTGTGTTTTATCATACCCTTTTTTATTTAATTTCAGATTTTTTTTAAATTTATTTTTATTGAACCAGGTAGTCCCGTTGAGATTGAAATGACTTTTCAAGATTTACTTGCAAAATACAATACAAGAATATTCACACAATAGGTTAGCACATGATTAAAAATGCATTACACTCATGAGGCATCCTATGACCAGAAAGTAATTATTAAAGAGACAGGTGTAAAAAAAAAAATCATTCAATTTCTGTATTTTCCTATTGTTAAAATGATTTTCAAGACTGTAGCGTTATTATTCTTGGTTTTATATTAAAAAAGAATACACAGATATCCTGTGTATAGACAATATGCATTATACATGGACACTGTATGTTCACCTATACGGCAGTACCTTGATTTGATCTATATTCTGTTGTTGTCATTTATAGAGGAGCACATACAGCTGATTGAAGAGCAAAATATAAGAGTAGATCAGTAGATCAAAGCAGATAAAATGAGAAAGAAAGAAACGAGTAATGATTGTTTCACTGTATGTTAAAGTTGAGAGAGAGAGAGAGAGAGAGAGAGAGAGAGAGAGCCCATGTCTGTCTCTGTCTGGTTGTGATTGGTTCCTATTGATTCTGTCTGCTTCTCTGTCTACATTGCCTGTACCAGCATGAGAGAGAGAGAGAGAGAGAGAGAGAGGAGAGAGAGATGCAAGAGTGGGATATGAGATACAAGATTCAATGTCATGCATTGTCTCGAGGGAAATTCATTTTGTCAGACCAGCACAGAAACAGAGCTTGTTGTACAAAGCAAGGGACAGCATGTAACACATGCACCAGTCAACAACATTCATACTTAAGTGCTACTTAAAGCATTTTAACGTCAATAAATCTCTACCACATTAACTTTGAGACATCAGTATAATAACCTTAAACCATCAAGACCATTATCAGCCTCTACGCTACATATGCGAATCTGTTGGATTGCTTTATGGCACAAAACAGGAAGAGGGCGCTGTTTTTCCAGCACAGCAACAGAGCTAAAACTTTCAGAGTTTTGTGCAATGACATGGTGAGAGGAGTGAAAGGCAGATGGAAAAAATCACTTCCAACTCATTTGTTCTCTTCTCAATATGTTTATCATCTTCAGTAAAGCAAAACAGAAAACCTTCAGCTGCAGAAACAAAGATCCTCTCTGCAACTGGGAGCCATCTGATTTTAATTTTGAGAAACACCAGCACTAATAAATAACACCGCAGGAATGAGATAGAAGCTACCGATCATCTTGACCATGATCTCGTTTGCTTACAGCATTTATACCAAGGTATTAATTTGACAGTTAATTTGACAATGAACTGAAGCACCTTTAAGGAATCAAATGAAGTGAGGAATAATAAGACAAAAGATGGGGATGAGAAAGGAAGATGTTGATGAGGGGGCTTGTTTGTGCATCAGATATTTTCCCAGCAGTGACATCTGGCTGTGGGATGTTGGCTCTGCTCTTTTCTTTTTGGATGGAGAGAAAGAGAGAGTGATAGTGAAAGAGGAGCAGGAAGAACAAGACTACTGTGTGATTAGGAGCATCAAGACGCATACCGCCTCTGATTACAATATACAATAGATTCATAACATCTGATGTTAGAGGAAGAGGCATCACATCAAAAAGCCTGCAAGAGGATAAAAAAAATAAAATTAATGAGGCGATTATTTAGTGCATCAAGCGCAAGACAATTTATCACATGTGCAGTGCAATTTAAAATTAATTTGAGCCTTCACTTTCATTATTTTGCACACATAGTTCAGAATTTATGCAACAAAATGAATTAAGATGTGCCGACAATTGAAACTGCGATGCTAGCTGCAGTTGAAGTTCCTTTCTGTGAACCGGTCTAGATTGAAACTGCAGACAGGGAGTGGTCAGGTCAAATCAATCTGATTACATAGAGGCGAACTAAACCACACCACAAAACATCCAAGGACGTTCGCCCACTTTTGATTTTTAAGAGAACAGAGAACTATCAATTTAGCACATTACACTTTGGCAGTTGAACAAATACGAGTCTATGTGGAAGTATCGCCGAGTATTATTAGTGTTTCTGATCCCTTTAACAAATTTTGTATGTTTTAAACTTTATGCTTGACTGCGCTTCTTCAGCAAATTGCAAAATGATTTCACCAACTTGACATATAATCAGTTGAACTCACTTGATTGCGCCGATTTATTTATTTAGTGTGATTGGCCTGACTTGTTTACAGTTAAACTGTTAGTGGGAAACAACTGACAAAATATTGATAGTCAGTGTGTCATGCACATATTTTAGTACTTATGTGCATGACACAAACTCAATACCACAAAAAATGTTTTAGCCACTCCCAAGTTTCATATTATGTATAAAATCTTTTTTTTTTCTTTTTATCCAAGAGTAGAAGTGTTTGAAAGTGGTAAGCATGATAAGATTTTGTTTTAGTCTTTGTCTTTTTGGTTGGTTAGTTTTTGGTTGTTTTTTTTAAAATTACTGAAGAACTATTGCTAATTAATTTCAATGTTCAGGCCCATGCTGTGCACAAATTCTGCAAATAACCAAACTAAACTAAGCTAAAAACTGGTACCAAACTATCTAAAGCACTGTACCATTTACAATGATGTGCCATAATTCTTTTAGAACACATTATAAAAAGTTATGAACATATTCAGCTCTGTTTCAAGTTAAGTAGTCTGTTCGCTTCTTCTGATACCTCTGCTGTTAAAATATATTTAATGTTCCACCTGTTGCACTGAAGTCAATTTTACAAAGTTCAGCGCGTCTCCATCCATATCCATCCCATTATTTGACATAGTTAATCATGGTGTCGGCGCATGTGAATTCAATATCCTGCCTACAGTGACCTTTGATAAACTGATGCATACAAACAACGTAATTATGATAATAATGTGAGGCTTCATTGATCCTCTAAGGGGAATTTCTGTCAGTGCCCCTCCAGGGAGACCTGGAGCACAGGGTCAGCTACAGGAGCAGACCTGTGGCTGGTGGAGGTTCAATGACTTGCTCAGGGGCTCTTCAGCAGGACAAAAGTTCACCAGCAGGTTGTCGGGGTTGATTGACCACTAAGACGCCTTTTCACCTTGTCTTTTTTTACTCTAGATTTTTGTGTTGTTCAGATTCTGTCTCTTCGCGTGCTGTAAACGGGGATTATTTTGTAATCCAGATATGAGGCTGCATATAAACCACTTAGACCTAACATGACCTTCACCGGGTTATGCTCCAGTGTCCGCAATACTCGCGTATGATGAAATCACAGGCCGAAAAAAAAAAAAGAGGACAAGCGGACGGGATGCTTAGAGAGGAAGGAAGGATAGAATGAAGAGATGGAAATGATGGGGTGAATCAAATTAGGCATCGGCACAGATGGAGGGGTGGAGACTGGGTTGAAAAGGTTGAGGAGAGAGAGAGAGAAGAGGACAGGCCGAGGGAGAAATGGATGGATGGATGCTGTGATAGACAGACTGATAACTGGGGGGAGAGATAGATAGATAGATAGATAACCTGGAAGACAAATGGATGGATGGACTGGTGCTGGATGGAAAGGATAAATGAAATAACAGACAGCATGACAAATATATAACTGGGTTGAATAGGCTTCCCACTAGAGGAGAAAACGGGAGGGATAAAACAGATGGATAGAAATGGTCGAAAGAAAAGAGACCATAAGACACGGTTGAACGGCAGGATGGATGAGAGAGGAGTGAGAGATGACAGAGGGATGGAGTGAAAGAGGGGGGAAAAGAAGAGGGGAAAAGTAAACCACAGAGTGAGTCAGGGAATTATCCTTGTCTGGTCCTGTTAGCTTGACATGGGCCACGCCTGGGAGAAGGAGGAAAAGAGAGACAGACGGACCGAAGAAGAAAGAGAGAGAGGAGAAACAGAGTGAGAGAGAGAGACAAAGACAAAGAGGGACACAGGAAGTGTGGAAAAGTGAGGGAGATGAAGACCTCAGGGAAGACTTGGAGAGCTGGAAAGTGGAAGACAGAAAAAATAAAATAGAGACAGAGAGAAAGAAAAAGAGAGATCCATAGAATCAAACCAAGCCTGAGCCCAATGCTAAACACTAAGTAAACACAGTCTCTATGTTATGTTTAGCATTAGCCAATCTGGAACGAGGAGAGGCCCGGCTCCAAGC
This sequence comes from Holocentrus rufus, assembly GCA_900302615.1. Lineage (NCBI taxonomy): Eukaryota > Metazoa > Chordata > Actinopteri > Holocentriformes > Holocentridae > Holocentrus > Holocentrus rufus. The sequence goes on along the minus strand of OMLF01048277.1, from coordinate 1,744 downwards.
CGGGGGCTCAATTTACCACAAGCTCCCATGTGTTCCCTCATATGTGCCATCTTTTGATTGCATGAGTCTGAGCGCTGCAAATGCCCTATCTTATCTACCCCAATTTAGAAATACATTGTAACTAAACTAAAACCGCATGGCTAGGCAGGCACAGCAGAACGCCCTGCCACCGCTCGACTGATACTGTCCAGAATGGCGTAACTGTTTAACCGCCGCAGTCTGAGAGCAGCGTTTCTGGCAGATCTCTAACATGGCACTGTCCGTTTAGTTTCTGCCAGCTCCTCCGAGCTGTCCTCTATTTCAGTGGTTGTACAACTGAGGGCCAGGGAGCGGTGCCAGTCCCTGGGATGTTTCTGAGCGATCCCTGGGCTTGTTATCTGGTGTAGAAACCAGAGAGCCAGGAGGGCACTTTGTCTAAGCCAACTTTTGACGAAGCGCAGGAATGCGGCGTTGGAGGCCAGACCCACGAGAGTGCTGCAAAACTAATGCTGGTAAAAGGGCAAATTATTGAGTCACCTCGGTTGTAATTGTTACATTTTGGCTATAATGTTGGGATTAGATCATGTTTGGGATTTTTTACATTTGTCAGAAGGATGAAAGATTATCTAAGGGATTAGGTTAATGGTGTGCCGTATGAGAGAGGGAGAGAGGAGGCGGAGGAAGAGGAGGCATTCACAGTCTTGTGGCTTCTCTAGAGGCCTGCAGGCTCATATTTGAACACACACACACACACACACACTCACACACATATACAGAGGTGTCACATCATGCACATGTGGGACTGTTAGATGCAAAACTATCCAGTTGCACACATACAGACTCAATTCATGCAAAGATACATGTGCATACACACAGCTAAGCACACAGACATGTACATGGAATCCCATAAATATGCATGTAGACATATGCAGATACATGCATAAGTAGGCATGTGCACATGCAAACATTTGGCAATGCATACACACATCTGAGCAGGAAAAACAGTCCGAGAGACGGCAAGAGTGTGAAACAGGATTAATAAAAGAAAGGAAAGAGGAGAGATGAATGAGAAGTGAAGGAACACAGAAAGGAGGAAGAGAGAAGTCTTAAAAGAGAAAACAGTCGAAGACAGGAAGAAGTAGAGGTGTGGAGAGCAAAGGGAAAGAGAGAGGGGGAAGCTGAAGAAAGATATAAAAGATGGGGGAGACGTGTAGTGAGAGAGAAAAAAAAATAGGGAGAGACAGAGCTTATAGAGAGGGAGGTAAAGAAGGAGAGAGTGACAGCGAGAAAGATAAGAGAAGGTGTACAAGTCCTTCACCGTGCCCTCATTAGCAACAGATGAAAAGTGTTTATGCATGCACAGTGCTAATGAACATGTGTGTGTGCATTTGTGTGTGTGTGTGTGTGTGTGTGAGAAAGAGAGGAGGAGAGACAGAGACAGAGAGTGTGTGTTGTGTATTAATGTGCTGCCCTTTACTAAATGCCACACTAATCTCCCATCAGGTCAAAGAGAGCACGTCTACTGTTATTCATCAGCGAGCGACAGAGGGAGGGATGTAGGGATGGATGGAGGGATGAAAAGAGGAAGGGGTGATAGAGAAAGGTAGAGACAAAGGAAGAGATAAGGGAGAGAGGGGCAGGAGGGAGGGATAGACAGGAGTGGAAGGGAAGAGACGGAGAAAGAGAGAGGGAGGGGGAGATATGCTGATGGATGGACAGAGGAAGACGGATAAGGAGGAAGGAAGGGATGCAGAGGCTTTGTGAG
>OMLF01048275.1:0-11123 GCA_900302615.1 Holocentrus rufus | reverse complement strand
AATCCCTGCGGTGTGTGTGTGTGTGTGTGTGTGTGTGTGTGTGTGTGTGTGTGTTCACAAACACCCTGCGGCCATAGATAATGGTTCTAGCTTTCCTGGACAGTGTGACAGCACTCAACAGCTGTGAGAGAGTCTGCCAAGGACCTGCTCTCTCTCTCTCTCTCTCTCTCTCTCTCTCTCTCTCTCTGTGTCTCTCTCTCTTTCTGTCTCTGCTCTGTCCCTATGTCTCTCTCTCGTTGTCTCTCTCTAAGTCGATGTCCCTCGCTCTCGGTCTCCAGGTCTCTTTAATTAAAAAATAACAATAAAATAAAATGTGAATGAGGTGCATTTCCATCAGTTCGGTTTAAACACATATTTAGGCTCCGCCCCCTCCAGCTTCCTGTTGTCTAACCTGTCACTGGGTGAGTTGTTATTTCTCTTTAGCATCCACACATGTCGGCCATATTTCACGCTCTTACCTAACAGACAAGATGACCAAGGCTCATTCATGTTATAAAAAAAAAGTCAAAGTGAACAGATTCTTTATATATTTTGCATTTCAGAGCCACTTTTCAACCGTGCAGTGACAACAAGCTGATGTCACCTTTTTTTTATCTGGCAAATACGTTTCATCGCTGCTTTATCAACAAAAAATTCACAAAAAATGCTTTTACTGACTTCTTCTCTTTCACAATCTGTCTGTCTCTTCCTGTCTCACTCACGTTCTCTCACTTTCTTATTTTTATTTTCATTTTTCTCTCTGTCTCCCTCTCTCTCACAGTCCTGTGGTCCTGCAGCAGATGGCTGTGCTGTGCTGCCCCCAACTCCCATGATGCACTGGGGCCACATGTGGGAGGTAAACACAGGAAACAACATGGTCACTGCTGGATTTTCCATATGTGAACATCAGAAAAATTACATCCAGATATTGTTTTTTTCAATTTTTACTAATTATCAAGCACTCACAATGTTCTAATCATGCAGAAAACGATGGATTATTTAAACCTTTATTAAACCAGGCGAGACAATTAACAACAATTTCTTATTTTTTGCTGGCCAAGATGCAGAAGGCCTTTGTGGGCAAGTGCTAGAGAGAGCGAGAGACGAGAAAAATAACAAGACGAGACAAGAAGACTCGCGGTTCACAGAAGGCATCAGAAACATAATAAAAACAGTAATATTGAGAGGGACAATAAAGCAGCGCGGGCATAAGCTGGACGGACTTGGAGACAGCAAACAGCAGAACAAATAACACCAACAACTCCAGGAACACCATCAAAACCAGTGACAAAAACACACACAGGCACTGATTTTGAAACTGCTGAGAAACGGCTGCATATTTGCTTGAAAACGTCTCTAATTGAGTCCTTATGAGGCATTCACTGCCCTGAAGTGTGTTTTGTCTGACAGCAGCTTCTGACTTGAATGCACCTCCAGCTCGACTGCGACGCCAGCCCTCATTTTGCAGGAGTAGGCGTGTGCTTTTCCCCAAAACGGTGTGTTTACCTTGTTTTGGAGCCGGAGTCCTCATGTGGCATTTTGCAGTCGGAGTGGAGGAGGTAAGCGGGGGGCATCAGCGATGCCTTTCGGCGCCACTTATCTCCACAGGATCTCCCAGCTGCACGTGCATTTCCTGAAACACTCCACGCACACTAAAAAAGCAAAAGAGCCCCGAGGAACCTTTAGGGGACTCTTTCTTCATCGTGGAACCATGCAGTGATCCCAAAATGTTTCCTGAAGAACAAATTAACAAAGTTTTTATAATGTGGGTCATCAATCAGTGTTTTTACGAGTGTACGCAACTTCAAGAACCTTTAGGGGTTCTTCATGATACCATTGTACGGTCTCTCTTCGTAAGTAAATCCCTAATGGTATGAAGTGTTTGATTGATTTTAGAGTGTATTTCCAATACTCAACTTGTCAATACAAAAGACTTCTTGACCTTTTTTTAAAGAGTTCAGTTGCAGTCCTAAAGGTACTTTGTGGAACCTCAAATATACTGGAATTCTTCAAGGCATCTTTTGGGATATTTTTCAAGGGTGGATCCCGATGGTGGTCATTGGTTCCACTTTGGATCTTAGCCCAACTCTGAATGAACCGTGAATTTTAAGGCTGTGATTTCAACATTCCACATGTCCACCAATGCATTTGCACTCATAAAGTAAAAGCACTTTGGGAAACCTTTGTAAGGTTCTCAGATAGCAACCAAAGCAGAACTCTGCACTGAGGGTTCTGGGAAGATTCGTTTCATAAAGGGTTCGCGAATCCTGACAGTACATCCATAGACCTCTAAATTTGGGGTTCTTAAAGGAATCTTTTGGGACATTTTGAGAAACCCCAAAGTGGTTGTTGGCTACCTTTGGGTCTGAGCAGAGCCTCCACTGAACTCTTCAGTCTTAGAGTGTGGTTGCCACATTCATCATTTTCATCAGAGCATGTGCAAAATAAAAACTCTAAAAAATAAAAAGAGCTAGAGAAAACATTCAGGATTTCTTCAGATTACAAACACTGGGGAGCCCCAGATGCTTCCCTGAGGAACCCCCTTTGCAAAGGGTTCATGAACCCTTTGCAGATGGGTTCCTTTCCATGAACTCAAACATTTTTTTATGGCATTCATTCAGGCATTTTTCCAATTAAGGAATCTTAAGGTGCTGATTGGAACCCCTTGCATCTTAGCAACCCCTTAGTTTTTGAGTCATATTAATAAACATTCAACAAGTTCATCAACTCCAGAAGCCTCTCATATATTTTATTCCAAGAAATGCTCTCTACTTTTCAACATGGAACCTTAAGGTGCTTATAGGCACCCTTTCGATCTTAGCAGAAGTCTTGATATACCCATAGTTTTTACAGTGCAGTTTTTTCCCACATTCACCATTTTCACTCTTACACATGCACTCTACTAAGTAAAAGGACTTTAAGGAATCTTTATAAGTCTCATCAGATTGCAACCAAAGGGAACCCAGAAGGTTCTTTGAAGAACACCTTCATAAAGGATTCATGAGCTTTGACGGGGATTTCTGACATGTTTTGGTTCTTCGTGTTTTTTTAAACGAGGTACCCTAAGGTGTTCACTCGCCTCCCCCTTTGTATTACCTTACCTAACCCCAGATGAACCCGCGCTTCTCAGAGTGCGGCGGCAGGGCTTCGCCTCCCCTGGAAAAACAAGCGAGGCCGAGCGGGGAGAGCGATGAATGCGTGCGACAAATTGGATCTATTTGAAGTTATTTGCTTCATTTAGGGCGCTTGTGAGGATTTATCACAGAGGGGAATTTAATAGTGACGCATGAACCACCTCTCTTTTTCTGTCTGTCTTGTTTACTCCTGTTTACTTACCGAGGCTTGTTTACCGTCTCTCTCTCTCTCTCTCACACACACACACACACACAGACAATTTAAATGCTTCATTTGAATCCACTAAATTATGATTTATGTAACATTCAGATATTCTAACACGGTTCAAGGATATTTTGTGGACAGTCTTGCAATAATAATGTCACATAAACTCTTTCTTTGACTCGCATACGCCCTGTTTCTCTTGATTACTCTCTCTCTCTCTCTCTCTCTCACACACACACACACACACACACACACATAAACATTTTACAGTAGCTGCTGTATTTTCATCTACTGAGAGAAATGACATTTTCCCGAGTTTTAACATGGAACACAAACACACACGCAGACACACACAAACAAACATGCACACACACACACACACACACACGCGCGCGTGCACGTGCACAGTAATGAAGTTTACGCGCATGCACACACATACAGTAATGAACTTTAGTGTGTAAACTAGACACACACAGACACATCATAATGAACTTTACACACTTTGGCTACAGTAATGAACTTCAGCAAGCCAGCTACACACACGCTTAAACAAACCCACGCACACACACACACACACACACACACACACAGAAGCGATGCTGCTCCAGTAGCAGCACTGCCAGCACAGCTTGCCATTAGCCAAGGCTTGGCCGACTCCAGACGACGTTTCCAATCTCTCACACCATCTGCTCCTCGCTCAGAGCGATCGAAAGGAGGAAGAGTGCAGCTTCCTCTTCCTCCTCCTCGTCCACCTCCTCTTCCTCCTCCATCCCAGTCTGGACATCTTGTGAGGAGGTGTGAAGGCTCCGGCTGGGACTCAAAACCTCCTGAAACTGGTAGTGGTGGCGATGTGTGTGTGTGTGTGTGTGTGTGTAAAGTTAATTACTGTGTGTTGTGCACAATCGTCCTATTAACAATTTTGTCATTTTGGGGCTTTTGTTTTCTATCTGGATCCATTTTATTCTGGCCGTGATGATCTTTCTGTTCTTGCTAACTGCTTACTAACTGGTGGAACTACTTTGGTTGGTGAAGCCGTGGCGTAGGGATACAGAAACAAAGTAGTTCCACCAGTTAGCGAGCAAAAGGGCTGGAAAAGAGTCTCGATAATGAATTCTGAACAAACCCGTGTTGTTGTGCATCTTTCAAAACATTTTTCCAGCTGTGGGTCACTGCTGGTTTCCTGCACCAGATCCTCTTCATTCAATTTGAAGAAGAAAACTGGGAAAGGAGTTGATTGGTCAAATACCTCCAAACTATCACTTTGAAATGAGATTGTTATTATATATTTTTCATTACTTTGAATTTATGCTGATGAGTGAGGATGGGAATATATATTCAAATTCAATATATTGCCAAAATGTGATGATGAATATTAAAAATAAATAATATTTGCTGTAGTAATCACATACAGACGGCCGGCCTATCACAATTTCGTAAAGCAAGAAAGTGGGCGGGGCTTCCAGGGGGGACGTCTACTTCCTGTATTTTTTTGTTGATTGTGATATGAGGTGAGTTTGAGGCAGAAACTTTGCTGTCGTTTCCCGTTCTTCTTTCCTGATGAAGACATCAAAGCTTCACGTTTACGTCACATCTGCCTCGTGAGAGATGAATAACGTGGGAGCATCGCCGCGTCAGATCAGATATTGTTTACTGAATCGCATCGTGAGTTGAAAATGTCGCTGAAAATGCCGGGATGTAAAGCTGAACACGACTCGACGTTCTCCCGCTCTTTTTGTCCTTCCGTCCTTTTCTTTAAGGTTGACCTCTGACCTGCAGCCATCGCTCCATCACACGTTTCCGCTCTCTTTTTATTTCTTTGCAGATGCCGGCGTCTCTCTCTTTCAGCCTCACTATTCTTATGGATGAAAACCTTTTTTTTTTCTCTTTTGCTCTGCCTATTTCAAGCTTATTTTCTTCTTCCACTGTATCTGCCTCTTTCTCTTTCATTCATATTTGTTCTTTTTCTCCATGCACATAACTTGTTTTTCTCTTTTCATGTGTAATTAGATTTTCTCTTAAAGGATACTGACTCTCTCTCTCTCTCTCTCTCTCTCTCTCTCTCTCGGTCTAATTTCTCCTCTCTTTCCTGCTGGATTGCTCAGCCTCGTGTCGTCTGAATCAGTTGTACGGTGTCACGTCTCTGCAGAGGAACACTGTGTCCTGCTCTGACCCACTTTAACACGCGGCAGCCGCTTCATTCATCCACATCTGCACTGCTCACCGGGCTGCGGCGCACCCAGGTGTGTGTGTGTGTGTGTGTGTGTGTGTGTGTGTGTGTTGAGGGATCCAAGGATGTTGTACAGGAACCCTAATGTTTTAATGTTGTAATAATAATAAAATAAATGGAGATTTAAATAAATAAAATCTTGCCCAACCATACTTTGCAGATCAAATCTCACCCTCTGAAAAAAAAGATAAAGAAAAAAATCAAAAGAAAATGAAAAATTATATATATATATATGTATCACATCAAAGTAGAAATGTTTTTTAAAATGAGTTCATTTTAAAGTACTGCTCTGTCTTCCATTCTGTCTCTCACCCATATCCACCCACACACACAATTTTTCTCTGTTTTACACACACTCACACTCACACACACATTCACACACACACAAACACACACACACAGCCTGCCTCTCCTTTGCGATGACATCACCTGCCACTACAGTGGTCCAAATTACAGCAAGCTATTAAAGAAATAAACAAGTGGTCTGTTGATTTGTCCATTTCTTGCAGAAAAGTCACAGTAATTTTGCAAAATTTCAAGCATCATAGAGATTGATTGAGTTTACATAAATTATTGCAATCGCAAAATTCTGGAGGGACTGTGACGGTCATGTGTCTCTTTCCCCACAGACGCTGCATTTGTGTGGTTTCACCCTTGAATATGTCTTTGATTTCAGGTTTGTGTTTTGATTGGACCATTTCCCACAAGGTGCTGCACTCATGTGGATTGAGTCTCTTTATCATTCATCTTCCAAGTCTGATTTTCTTAAAGACAACACTGGACTTTCCAATGGCACCTGGATGCAGCATGATAGTTACGATGAAAAAGCAAACACGAAAAAATATCATCCGGCTGTAGAAATCCCAGATCAAAAACTGATGCACTGACCCACAACACTGGAAGTCGGGCACACTGGACTTTACCACTAGCACTTGAACGCAGCATTACAAAATCTCATCTGGTTGTGGAAATCCCAGATCAAAGACTGATGCACGTCTGTTTGTAACTTTCTGAGACTTCCTGCCAACTGGGTGAAAACAGAACCGGCTTCCAACTTCGCTGTCGGTAATGACTCTTCCTTTTTTTTTTTTAAGAACGAAGCACAAGGCATGCTGGGAGATACACAGACCCGGCAGACTCGCTCTCATCCATCCATCCATCCATCCATCCATCCGTCCTCGGCTGCTGTTCTGCAGTAATTGCGGCGCAGGGTGCAGCGGCAGGGGGCTTTTGCTTCCTGCGACTAGGATAGAGGATAAGAGGCGCCAGGCTGCCTTTAGGGCTTTAAGGCTCCCACAAATCTTCATCCTTCGCCTTTGAAATAAGACACCCTTCCCCCGCCGAAGTGCAGACCACCAGTCATCACTCTGCGAGGTGCCGGGACTCCCTGCCGAGCGAACCGAGGGGCCGAGGGACCTTCGGGGGGTGTCGGGTTTGGATGTAACGCTAGCCGGGGATGTTGCCGGGCGAAATGGAGGCGATGTGAAGGCAGGCGGCGGCTCCTTAACAACTCCCTCTTGCGTTTTCGGGTTTCTGAAGCGCGCCGGCGAACATGACAGCGGCGAGCGTCCGCTTGATCTGACGTGATCAAAAGAGGCAAGACGGAGCGCTTCGAGGAGAGGGCTGCCGCGTTTCTGTTTCAGCGTCGTTCCTTTTACTTTTGTGTTGCAGGAGCTTAGATGACAGCGTTGTAAGTCGTGCGGAAAATACGTGAATAATGACACGGCTGCAAATCAAACTGCAAAGAATCTCCGTGTTACCGAATTATTTAGTCTCATCTTCAGAGTTCAAATCTTGTTTTTCTTCATAAATCTGCCAGTGGGATGAGATAATCCCACTTGTTTCCAATGCTAATCCACTTGTTTCCAGAATTCTCTTGAATCAAGTGTCATTTTCTTGATCCTAGTGGGCTGATCTGCCTTATTCTGCCTTGTTTCAACAGATTTATACTTCATCCATTGGAAACAAGTGGGATTATCTCATCCCAGTGGCAGATTTTTGAACAAAAACAAGATTTGAACACTGAAGGTTCGACTGAACGAGTAAAGATGGAGTTTTTCTGCATTGCAAGTTGTTGCATACTTGCAGTCTTATGCAAATTTTTATCTATATAGGCCGTATTATATATAGCTGCTGGTGTGTTTATGCTCCTCGGAGATGTTGTTGTCAAGGCAGGATTAGGGAAGGTGCTAACAGGTGTGTGTGTGTGTGTGTGCTGCCTCAATGCATTCATGGAGATTCCACACACACACATACACACTCACAGTTGTCATTTCTGTCTGTGCTGATGGTAATCCCAGTTGTCTTATCATGATTTACATTCAGACATACAGAACAGACTGTATATGCAGTAAGAAGAGACTCACAGTTTCTCTGCTGCAGTGGAGTCACACCGACAAAGAAACTGAGAAACCCGACAAACTGAAAAACCTCGAGTAGATCTTCTGTAATCCACCAGACTGGATTTATAGCTTTTTGAAGCATTTTAAAGGTTTGTGCCTGAGGTGGATTTTATTTACCCCACCAGACATTTTCTTAACAAGGTGAATAAATTGCTCCTTGTGTTGATTCAGACATACCGACCGTGTGTTTTTGCACCACCAGCATGTCAAAATAAAAAGCCAAAAGTCCATTAATTCTCTAAAGCTGGAGAACTGCGGGCCAGTCCTGACAAAAACGTCTTCATTTCCCTGTGCAGAAAAGGTGGCAGCTGAGGTTTTTGGCAGCCATGTCAATCATGTGTTGCTTACTGGCTTATCTTCACTTCAACAATGTTGGTGCCACTGATAGCAATCAGCAAACTGCAAGAGAATGCAGCTGTCATTGATATGAATGCACGTTTAAATTATTCATCATTCAGTTCAACTCAAAACATTAAAAACGAGCTCCGACTTGTGACAAAAACAAGCTGAACTTTCAATAAACTTTGAATCACAAGTTGGGAATTCGGGAATTAAAGAGGTCCGGTTTCTCCAATTTCAGTTCATGTCAAAGAACAAGTAAGAATACACTAAGAATTGAATATGATATCTGAGTGTTTATTTTCTACTTAAGGACATAATGCTTATTGTATTCTCCCTGGAGCAACGTTTCTTCTTGCAGGTATCCATTGATTTATTTATCATTTATTCCACATTCCAAGTTGATTTGAACACATAGCTTTTGCCTTGTCTAAAAATGTCCATCCTTAAAAGTGATTTAATATCGCATTGAGTCGTAAAGCTGTGAAGCAGCTGTGAAGAAATCTACCAGCTGGGAAAGAAAATGTCAATGTGGGATAATCTTCCTAATAAAGTTTGTTTTGTTTGTTTTGTTTTCCAAATAATATGGATGTCTCAAGATATTGTAAAGCATAATTAGTGGATCAAATAATTATCTCAGTCCATGGGCAATTTTCCACCAATTTATCGAACAAATTAGAAGTTTAAATGATTTGTTCTGCTGTGTTTAAGTATCTTCTATTGTTTCAGATCTGATGTGAGCAGGGGAACATATCTTCACTGTTTAAACACACACAAAACGGTAAAAACTCTTCAGATAACCTTTAGAGCTCCTCCAGGCTGCAAACATAAGGGAACCCAATACGTTTCCTTGGGGAACTCCTCCATCAAGAGTTCATGAACCCCGGTGACACTTTCATGAACCTCTAACACACAGAGGCTCTGGAAGAAACTGTTTAACAAACCCTGACACGTTTATGGGGTATCTTTGGACCTTGAAGCTTGAATCTTTAGTTTTTAGAGCGTAGGAAATCAACTGATACGAGGTCCTGTAAGTGAAATTCGATTCTCAGCCTTCTGCCTCTGCTTGTCTTTTGTTTTTCTACAAAAAAAAAAAAAAAACATATAAACCGACCTCTGGGCCAGGACTCGTTGATAATCAATTGCAGGTTTGTACAGGAGAGATTTGAGGAGGAGCGTATCTTCAGCACCTGAGGGATTGCTTTTATTAAAACTACTGTTCTGTCCAAACCTCTCCGTAACACCGGAGCTTGGCAGTGCATCAGCGCTGTTCAGGTGCAGCTGTGAGGAATGATAACAGATTATTCCTCCCTCCTCTGCCGTCTCTTTTTTTTTCTTTAGTTTCTATCTCCATTTTCTCCTTCTGCATCGTAGGACTTTATCAAACCTGAAAGGAAATCTTCGTAAAATCATCAAAATTGAAGTAACAAGACTTTCACCCGAGAGCGGCCATGTTTAAATTCAGGCGGAGGCTTCTTTATTGATCTCTTTTGTTTCTCCGTTCATCTCTTCTCCGCCCTTCTTTCTTTCTTTCCTTATTTCTTTGTTTTCCGACCGTTCATCAATTTTATCTTCTTTTTTCCCCTCTTCTCTCACCCTGGTATTGTTCTTTCTATCATCTATCTTTTCATTCCTCTTCCTTCTCATTATCTTTCTTTGTGACCATTGTCTTCATTTCCTTTCCGTTCCCTCTTTTTCTCCATCTTCTTTTCTTTGTATTTATCCACCCCGCTTGTCTCATTCATCTCTTCATTTCTGTTTCTGTCTTTCTTTTTTGTATCCCTCTCCATGCCTTTCTTTCTTTCTTTCTTCAAACCTTTGTCTTTATCTGACTCCCCCACTTTCTCCAAATATCTCACCTTCTTCCTTTTCTTCTTTTTCATTTCCTCCCTCTTCTTTTTTCTTCATCTACCTCTCCCCTGTCTCTCTATTTTCCCTTTTTCTTCTCTCCCATCCTTCCTATCTTCCCATTTTTATCTATTATTCTATGCCAAAACACAAAGCTGCATCATTTATCTCTGACTTATTTCTCTCCATGCCTTCTTTCTTTTTTCTTTCCCCCCTCCTTCCAGGTCTCCCTCCCTCTTCTTCCTCTTCATTTCCTCCTCCCCTCTCCTCAGTCTTCCCTCTCTCTCTCTTTCCTTCACCTTTAAGCGTCTCATTAATAATGCTTCAGCTCTCGCTCTCCCAGAGCGTTCATTATCGCAGCGCCGGCAACACCTACACCGCTATAATCAATCCAAATTAAAAACTTTAGGTCGACTTAAAATAGAAAGTGTTTGGCGTTGGACGAGTGCAGAGGGATTTGCTTCCCTCAGCGGCCTTCAGAGGAAAAACAACGACTTTTTTTTCTTTCTTTTTTCTGTTATTTTTTAACGCTAGGAGGCCGGAATTTGTTTGGCGCCTTGAAGAGAAACCAGCAGTAATTGAAATTAATGTTTGTGTTGGAAAAGAAAGCACAGGGGAGACGACTGTGTGTGTGCGTGTGTGTGTGTGTGTGTGTGTGTGTGTGTGTGTTGGTTTACACTCATGAGTGATGCACCCATGTGCGTACAGACACACACACACACGTAGAGAAATGAACATATCTGCATAATCACACAAATACACACTTGGGTGATCGCTTAAAACACACAAACAAAAGTACACACACACACACAAATACACACACACATCCACACACAACAAAACATACACACACTAAGCCCAAATTACTGTAATATATCCACACTTGAGAAAGACACACTCTTGCATGTGCGCACAAAAACACACACACACACACAGTTGCATATTTCCAGTGCACACATACACATTTTAAATACACATGCACACACACT
>OMLF01048274.1:0-15688 GCA_900302615.1 Holocentrus rufus | reverse complement strand
CGACCAAAGGGAACTTGGGGAGATCCAGCCCGGTCTGCTCGGCCGTCGCCTTGTAATGAGGCTTGACAGAGACAGCGTACAGAGACAAAGCAGGGATCACCAGCGCCAAGCGAGGCCAGCGGAGCCTGACACTGTGTGTTTTTAATAACGGCTAAGATCAGCCCTGGTGCGCAGTCACATCTGTTAAACACTGGAGCAGGTGGCTGGCAGCCACAGGGGAGCACTCATAGGAACCCATGTACTTACTGTCAGTCCAGAGACGGCAGCGGCAAATGGCAGAGAGAGATCACAGACACCGCGGGGACAGGAACAATACGGGGACAACGCAGCAAACAAAGCAGCGAAAGCCAGCGATGACTGTCCCAACATTATCAAAGAGCTTTGAAAGCATAATGAAAAAACAGCGCTAATGTCGGATGAAAGCCTCGCGTCTAGAGAATGCCAACTTAAGATACAGCACCGTCCATTTTTTAAATTACTTGATGGGCTTTGAAAGGGTTTCATTAAGCCTAAGGGTTATAACATGTAATCCTTCAATTCAGGCACAAAAAACATGAAAATAATAACCAAAAATGGAGTTTGAAGGTTTTCAGCTGACAGGAAATCATCAGCTAGAATGAATATTTAAAAATGAAGCGCATACAGATGTATGTCAGTGGAAATGTGATGGAAATACAATATCAGACGGCCACTGGATTAATGTTATACCCATGAACTATGTCAGCTATATTTATAAAATAGGATTCTTTTATTGCAAACCATAGTTCTTTGTTTTCCCCTGAATGAAAGGATTTGTAGTCTCAGGTCTTCCGCTAATGAGCAGACAATACCACACACAGGTTTTTTTTTTTTTTTTTACCAGTGACACAGAGATTATTGCTTTTGCCATGAGGCCCAGGCCCGTTTCCTGAAATAGAAAGACGTCACAATTCTGACCCATATAGGAGCCACAGATGTTAGTTTGTGCCGCGCGGCGCAGACGAGTCGGTCTGATCCTTTCACAAGGAGGCTTGAATGGGATTGTGAGATGGGTTTAACAGTGTGCAGACGCATCAGGAGATTAGGAGTGACCTCGTAGAACTGCTGTGGATAACAAAGAATAGTCGTTGTTGTTATGGGGCCTTAAAGAGGCTTTTCACATAATGGAGCGCTCGTAATTTGTGCAACTTTTTTTTTTTTTCCAATAATGGACACAGGCACAAAGAAAAATCAGCAAGACATGAGCGTGATTGTCATAGTACATGATTCAGAATTAGCTGAGTACATCATTAGCATCTATGCACCTTTTGAATAAGGCTACAAGTCCCATGTGTGTGGGCGTGGGTGTGTGTGTGTGTGTGTGTACACCATGTAATGAATAAAACATCTGCACAGTGGGCTACAAGCAGTTATTAAATAGCTCCAAGATGTAGGGGACAGTTGAATGCAGATGATTGAGGATCATTATTTCTCATTATCAGGATGGAGAAAGAAGCCTCCCCCAGCCACTTATTCACCCCGGAGCCCCTCCTCTTCTTCAGAGATGTCAGTAATGGTGGCCGGAGTGTGTTTGAGCCTGTGGGTGCCACCTTGGAGGGAGCTATGATCCCTCTGTGGAGAAGCAGCATCCAGGGGTTTTGATTGCAGCTCAGTATGTTGCAATATTTTCGTTATTGCCGTGTGATGAAGGAGTAGCCCACGTTTGCCCCCTTTGTTTCTCTTTTCTCACATCTGATGAAGTATTTCTCTGTGTTGCACCATGGAAAAGAGTGCATCCTCTGCGCGGTTCTGTTTGATCACGGCTGGAGCAAACTTGACTCTGCTGACTTGAGCAAACAGACTCGACTCTGTCTGGTCTAGAGCTCAATGTTCTGTCGGTCCTCAAAGGGGATAGGTGTGTGTGTGTGAGTGTGTGTGTGTGTCTGGAGCTGCTGAGGTTTTAGACAGGGAGGCCTGGGTTAGTGGAGTGAGATAACCATCCTGACAATGGGTGATACAGCCTTGAGTCTCATCCCCGCTGCTGATGTAACTTCTTCCCTGTGAGTTGCAGCCTCCTCCTCTCCATCCTCCACCTGCTCTGTGAAGGAGGATGGAGCTTCATTCTGTTTTTTTTCCAGCTTCTCCAGCCTCCCTCAGGTTGCTAGAATGTTTTTAAACTTTGGATGCACTCCAAAGCAATCTTTTTTTTTCTTTTATAGTCTTTTAAACATAGCCGAGTACAAAAAAAAAAAAACTCAGCAAACAGCCTCTGTCTAGAGCATGGTCAGCTGTTTGACCAAACAAAATTGCTTTGGAGTGCATCCACCTTTTAACATGTCTGGCCTTATCTACTGGATTTGCACCCAGTTTACTTTCCATTAAGAAGATTTTCCTGCAGCAGGGACGCCCAACAACATATCCTATCAAAATAATTGCAGCACCCTGGAATACGCACTGTAAAGTGAAGATAAAGATAAGCTGGTAATCTATCTCTTGCCAAAGATACTGTTAGTGCTGTGTTTTTCAATATTTCCACATTTCCCATAAACCCTGTTGCTTCCCATTGCGAGAGATCTTGCCCCTTGTCCCTCCAGGTCCACAAGATGGAGAACCACTCAGTACATTTGAAATTTTTAGATGAGTGAAGTTTCTGAAGCTGAATAAAAAGGACAGAGAAACAGATGATTGTTAAAGGGATGGTGAAAAGTGAAAAGTAAAAAGTAACGGGTCGAGTAAGGTTTAACAGAGCCCTGAGACCTACTTCACACCTTCAGTTTGGCTCATTAGATCAGAGAACGGCAGCAGAGAGCGTACAGGAAGTGATTTGGGTGTTTAATTGATCGAATGTGGATAACACAATGTCCCGTGCTTAAATCAGATTAGCTGAAAGTAAACAGTGGTGTCTTTTTCAGCCAGCATTAAGTTTGGAGCTGTTTGTTCTGTAATCCTCAGTTAAGCTCGCACGCTGTGGTAAATAAAGACTGCTGTGTTTATAAGTCTCACACCATGGAGAGTTTGCTGTCCGGCGATTTAAAAGAACAGTTCGTACACGTTTAAATGTACACACACACAACACACAGAGGGGGAAAAATAACATCGCCTGTTCCCCGAATTATATTTCTTTCTCATGAAAATACTTAAATGTGAAATAAAAGAGGGATTAACTGTGGTTTTCAAGCCGAATGACCCACATTCAGACTGCCACTCAAACACTATATAGGCCCCCTGAAAATAAGCCTTCAAGTCTTCATGCTCTCCATCACGTCAGCGCTCCTCTCTGTTCCGAAATACAGACTTTGAAGAATTTGTTTAAGAAGTGTATCCGACCAGAAAGGGAGGCGAGCGCCCCAGCTCTCCAGGCTTTTTAAATGCTTGTCTATAGAGTGAAGTTCCCAGGGTTTTTTTTTTTTTTCCTGCCCACCCTTGAAAGGCACCATTCGCCTGGCAGAGTTTCCACTCTGTTCACCTCACTGCTTTTCCCCAAGGAACAGAAACAGTGGCTCTTAAATTATGTTCTTTTTTCTTTATTAAAGGATTAGGTGGTGACTGAATAGCCATATCAAAGACTAATGTTACGCAACGCCGTCAGTGAATTGGCTTAGTTTCCTGCAAATCCTTTCCTATATAATAATATTGAGTACAGTGGATTATGTTAGTGCCACTCTGGTGTTTCTGCTGCTAGTTTTTTTTCCTCCCCTTGTTGCTTTTAAAGCAGTGATATCACACTTTTTGAACAGTGATTGCCATTGCTTTTATAATTTACATCCCAGATTGCTTTGACTGCTTGCATTGTATTTTCTGTGTTCGGTTTTTGCTTGTTAAGACTTGAAAAAAAGCTCTTGATTTTAGCAATATCTGATCAAATAAAGAGTAGATGAAAAATGAAGGTATTTAATATATTTATTGGCTTCACCTCCCTATCTATTGAAGCACAAACGATAATGAAAGAGACTACACTTGCTGCCTTACAGTTAAGCATTTTCGGCAGCAGGTCAGCGATCACACACACACACACACACACCAAGATCAACGTCTCAATCTGCCCCGATTTGCATTCCAGAGAGGATGTCGAATTGGGGATCACGTCATGGCTCACCCCCTCTGCCCCTCATTATTAGCCAGCGGGTGAAAACTGACATGTCTATCACAGGAAGAGTGTCAGGAACAACCGAAAAACACAAATTGTTCTGAGGCGGCTTTCACCAGATCCTGCGTTGGGATACCAGTTCACAATCCCGCTGATGGTTTCGAGGTCAAATGATATTTTAATTAAAGAAAATAGACTCTGAATAACAAAGACACAGCTGTGTAAATTCCTCACCGGCTCGCCAGACACTGACACACCAGTCGTGTGATTTAGACCTCATTAGTATTCCTTTAAGCAGGGCCTTGCTGCCCTCTTGTCATTAAAATAGATTTACCAGGGACCCCTCTCTGAGGATGCACCAAAAGGTTGACAGAGTAATTTCTGCGTGTCACTCATCGTCGGGTTGTGTCAACACGGAACAAGCGTGTCTCGTGTTTGGTATTTGCAAAGGCAAACCTAACCGCTGATAACCTCTGAAGGAATATGTTTACTTTATCTGCTGAAGTCACATTGCTTCTGGTTGGTTTCTGCATTAGCGTGATGTAAATTTTCGGTTATTCACAAGTACCGAAGCTGAACTGTGGCCGTGTCAGGGTGCAGGGTTAACACGACACAGTTCAGGAGCTCAGTGGTGGTCAAGCTTTGTGTATTGTGTCGGGGGAGTGTTGTGTGTTTTTTCCCAGTGTGCTGCAAAGGGCCGGGCTGTGTCAGAGGTGAGCGTGGTGAATGGAGGCCGTGGGACCCCCTCCTCAGCTGGGAGGGGGCCCCCCCCCCCCCCCATTGAGAGCACTGAGGCAGAATGCACCCGGGCTCAACAAGAAGGGGGTAAAGGCTTTGTCTCTGGGTCGCTGCCTTCAAGTAGCCCTGGGATTCCTGGCAACCAGGTTTGTCTGTTTGAGCTCGCATGCAGAAGGGAGAGGACACAAAGGAGCTTCAATTCCCCTCAGCTGATGTGCAGCATCACTGCGCTGTATGGGAAACAGACGGGGTTGAAGGGGTGAGGTCCATCTAGGCTTAGTCTCAACATCTCTACTGATGCTACCAATAACAGACTTGATATAGATGTTGTTTTTAAACTGTTGATTATGATATTACTGGATATTACTGGCTCTGAGCCAACAAACGTCTGTGTCCTGGCTTTTGTGTTTCCTTTGGTTGCTTTTCTTATCGCGTCTTTGCTGTGAGACAGATTTTGTGAATTCCCTTTTCCCCTTTTCTCACTGTCCACTTATTCAGAGCACATCGCAAATAGAGAAGCTATTCATTTATTTATTTATTTATTTATTTATTTATCTGGGGGTAAAATTTTAATGTAGAAGAAGTGGAAGTTTAAGCCCTTCGAGATGATCCAATTATCCTGCAGGCCCAGGATTAGCATTAATCCTCTCTGGTTATTAGTGGGCACATAGCCTCTTCTGGCTTGAATCGCATAAAGTTCCTTTTCCTTCGTCTGTTGTCCTTACATATCACATACACACTTACACACACACGCATTTACACACACACTCACACTCACAGACATATAAAGCTCAGCACATTGGGTTTATGTGTTGAACTTTGGGAGCAGATCATCAGTAGCACATGCATATATGTCTCATTCTAATTTGTGGTTTGCATGCTGCTGCTCATGATCTGTGGTAGCGTAGTTAAGTCTGCAAACTATGCGATGAATTAGAATGAGACAAATATAGCCAGAGGAAATCAAATCAACCGGCTGCATGCTTATCAGAAAATTAATCTTCAAACATGGTCTTGTGTGTTAGATGTCAGGCAGAGTGAGAAGGGATGCTAAAGATTAATGATGTGCTTAATGACCTGCAATGCAACGTACTTGCTAGAGATGCGGCTCTTTTGCATCAGACAGAACCGTCTAAAAAGGAACGTTTTTTGAAGGAAGCTCAGAGCGAGTCTGTGTGTGTACATGTGTGTGTGTGTGTGTGTGTGGAGGAGCAGGAGGAGGGAGCGTGTGAAATGAAAAAAGAGCCCCAGGCTGAGATCCCATCAAAGCTCTCAACACGTCCATGAATCACAAACCAACAAATTCTGCATGATGTGTCGGCTGAGAGCAGACCAGACACTCTGTGGAAAGCGAGCTGACCCAGGACGTCACATGCAGGTGGCTGCAGGAGACCCCATCCCTTCTGCCACCGTCTTGGCATCTTAATAAAGTTCACCATTGCTTCTGTCATCTCTTTTTTTGGCCCTTTTATTCCCACCGTACTTACTTGGTGGAACGACTGTGAAATGATGGCATTTGGGATGGAGAGAATACTCCGATTTAATCAAACGCCTCCTCTGCTGGCCTGACATTTTGGATGACATAGTCCCGCATGTAGACACAAATTTGCTCTATTCAGCTCTAAGTCTCGTCGGATCCAGTGACACGTTCTATTGAGAGCAGCGACTTAGAGGGTGTGTGCTCATCTTTCATCGGCACACAGTTGGCCTTAAGTGGCTCAACCAAACTTAATTAGCCTCTTCTCCGCGACATGCTGCGGCCTTTTGCTCAAATTAATCTTCTCAGGTTAACGCGCGGCACCCACTCCACTGTCTCTGACGGGAGGTCAAATTTATCCTCCGCTGAGAAATTACTTAGCTAAATGAGAGCTCCTCCATGCAGCCGCAGCTAATGACCTTGATTAATTAAAGAGAGACTCTTTCTAATTAAGGTTTTATTCGGCTTGGTCCGACTGTGACCCTGTAAAACAAGCTGAAGCAGTAATACCTAATTTCTCAAATGGAATAGCGTTGCTGTGTTTGCGTGGGCCCAACACTTAATATGACACCATAATCATCTGTGGATTTGATTGCACCAGTTTGCCACACTGAATATCCTGTAAAAGGTAAAAAGTCAATACATCAAATAGGGGAAAAAGTCTCATTTCTTCTCCATCCAATGTACAGAATCCTAAAAAATAGTGGCTGAACAGAACCCAGATTGATTAAAATAAAATAGTGAGATAATCTCTTCATAAGATGTATATATTTCAGTCTAAAAGGGCTGTTTTAGAGCCAAAAGTTGGCAGTCGGACAAAGAGCATTGTGCTTAAATGGCACTTACAAATGTCTGATGCACAGCTGTGTACAGAATACAAGTTCATTTTCTTCTCTCTCCACCAACCTGGACAGCGGCCATCACCGCTTTTGGTTTTTCCAGTGCTATTCATGGCTAACCATGCATCCCTCTCTGCTTGTTGCTCGCTCCATGTAGGTCAATGGGAAGGATCTGTCCAAGGCCACCCACGACCAGGCGGTGGAGGCCTTCCGCACTGCCAAGGAGCCCATCATGGTCCAGGTTCTGCGCCGCGCCCCTCGCCCCAAACCGGCCAGCCCCGCCGCCGACGCCCAGGTCTCGGACATCAGCACCCAGACTGACAT
This sequence comes from Holocentrus rufus, assembly GCA_900302615.1. Taxonomy (NCBI): domain Eukaryota; kingdom Metazoa; phylum Chordata; class Actinopteri; order Holocentriformes; family Holocentridae; genus Holocentrus; species Holocentrus rufus. Next base: position 8,265 of record OMLF01048274.1, on the reverse strand, counting down.
CACCTTCCAGCACATTATGGCCCTCACCAAGCTGCCGGCCTCGGCGCCCACCATGGCAGAGCTGGAGCAGTACCTGCTGCCAGAGGAGTGAGTACAAGCTTGGTGCATAGAGACAAAACAAGGTTCTGTGTGGCCCTGCTGCAGAATCATGCTGCTGACATAAAGACAAATAAATGCATGATAAGGGTAGGGATGCACGACATAATGCTGATACTAATGCAGAATACCAGACTTTAAATATCAGCCAATACCAAATACCGATCTGATCCATTAATTTCACTGAGCAGTGAAGGCTTGAACCATTAGTTTGGGGCCAATGGACAAAAGGATTGATATAAAAATAATTTTTTCCACCATTTGAGTGTGCTTTTATGCAGAAAATCAAGACAGTGTGTTTTTATTTCTGACAAGTTAGTCAGAGCTTTTGGTATCGGATATTAGTCTTGAGTAAAATGTCCGATGTGCTGTCACTTTTTTCACTTTTTTCCTCTGGTCTTTTTACCAGTGATCCATGGCAAATTCTGTAATATACAAATAATTAATGATCAGTTTGTTTGAATGTGATTTCTGCTCTCTAGTTCCCTTGTTGATCCCTTGTCTCCATTTGTATTTGCATATTCACATATTTCTTCTGCTGTTTGTGTGTGTTTGGCCCCGGAGCCTTCAGAGCCTGGTTATATTTCACATAGTGTGATGGAGGCTGTTGCCCTTTAATGATCAATCATGATTTCTTTAATTGATTTCCAAGTCAAATTAATAACATGGCATATTAATTTATGATTAGCCTGAGGGTATCGCTGTATCAGATTCAACAGTGACTTCTGCACTGAACCCTTATTACTTCCTCTCTAATTTTTCAATTTAGGAGCAGAATTAAATCTGGATTGATGAATGTGTTTTTGGTTGTTTTGGGGGGTTTTCTGGACTACTTTTAGAACCTTTAACCCAGTTTTGTGTTTAACTTGCATTGCGCTCCTTTCTAGTATTTCTTATGGTGTGTTGTTTTCTCAGGCAACCTCCGGGACATGCATATTTCGACCCCAGTGATTTCCTGGAGGGCATACAGCAGGACATTGAGCGGGAGGAGCTGGAATACGAGGTAAAACACAAACTCCATCTCTCCTTCTCCCCTGTCCTCTCAGTGAAGATGCACATTCAGACAGCAGTGCAATATTGCTCCATAAGCGGGGGCCAAAGCAGCCTCTGTGTCTCCAGTCCAATGGCCCTGTTAGTCACCACAAGTCCTCTCCTCCTGATATATCACAATTACCGCTGGGCGAGGCCCACTCTGCCTTACATAAAGACACCGAGATGTAGGCCAGACAGGAATCGAGCTGCTGGTTTGTTCCAGCAGATGCAGAACGGTGACATCATTACTTATTACTGACAAGGCCTAATATGTCTTCCCTGGCTTCCCCGCGGTAGAGATCAGCCCAGTGGATAATTAGATGGCGCAGATAATAGGTCTGCAGTGATGGATCCGATGATGCACATTAACAATGCCTGGATGAGGCCATGATGAGGATGTAGCCGGGAGACTCTTGGGCCTCTGATCTGACCTCCGCCGGCCCCCACCCCCGCCAAGCTTCAGCCGCCTATTGCTTGATATTAATATCCGTGGAGGACCTATGAGGCTGAGAGCAACGGGGTGAAGTTCAGGCTAGCCGAGGGCAGATGCGCAGCAGACAAACACTGCCTCACTCCCAGCATCCTTGTGAAGAGACACTTAATCTCAGGGATGCATGAGTGATAAAGGATCCACTGCTTCTAAGCTCCGTTTCATTCAATATCCTGCCTCCATAATACTCAGTATACATCATATTGTTTTGAAGTATTTCCCGGTCCACCCACTGGCCCTGCAAGGCTTATAACCCACTGCTCTTGACTGCTGGCGTCTCATTTGCATAACAACATTACACAACACTTAAAGAGCTTATGCTGCAATGCCACAACAAAGGCATAAACTAGTCTCGACATGAATCCAGATGACAGGTAAGGAGGGTCTTTAAAGGCAAATATTTTAAGTCGCGCGTTAGATTAAAGCGCGTTAGATTAAAAACCTTTGTGTGCAAATGAAATCTCACTGTTTGCACAGTGTGTACGCCACATATACTTTCTGCATGCTTGAGAAATTCCCTCGGAGAATTTATGCCTTAAACTGGGAAGTGTTCTGGTTTGCAGTAGATTAGGGGGGCTTTCAGCAGTCAGCTGCTGCACTATAAAACTGTTTTGGGAGGGGTTAACCCTCTCGGAGCCCATCCCCTGCCCCCAAAAGAACAGCAGAGCTCGCATCTTTTTCTGTATCTCTGAGATTACAGGTGTTGGCCCATCTGCAGGCTGCCGCATCATCTCTCATGTTGTCACCGGGCTTCTGAGAGACACAACGGCTTCCCTGTGTCCAGCTGAAAGATTCATTACAGTGATTGATGGATCACTGTTGCTCTATGATCCCATTTTGTAGTCAATATATTTCATGCACCCAGGAAAGCATCAGCACATATAAAACAATTTTCCATTCAATTTTGGGGCGGTAAAAAAAAAGTCATTTCAGATGTATGAGATGTTACCTGGAGTTTTTCCTCTTGTGTCTCTCCAGGAGGTGGATTTGTACCGAGCCAACATCCAAGACAAGCTTGGCCTGACCGTCTGCTACAGGACCGATGATGAAGATGAAACTGGGATCTATGTTAGTGAGGTATGTGGTGCACCTCAGTACTTATGTACTTAAACAGTAAATTGCAAGTATTAGATTAGCAGTGGATGTGGTTTCAGATACCTCACATCTCCCTTTTCCAACTGAATAATTTCTCCTCTCTAATCGCTCTACTTGCTCTCTAAAAATCCCCTCTATCTCTCCTTCACTGTAATTTTATTTCACGTCCTTGCTCTTGCTCTTGCATGACACTTACAGAAATACTGTAAGGGCACAAAGACCCTGACCTTCACACCCCTCATTTTGGTTGGCATGCAGATTCTGGTTATATTAGAGGAGAGTGTTAACTAAAAGCCTAAAATGTAAATGTAAAATGCCGGAAAGCTTTTCTTGGGGTGGGAAAAAGTCATCCAGTAATAATAACTTCCTTATTCTCTGTTTACTTCAGATTGATCCAAACAGCATTGCAGCAAAGGACGGCAGAATTAGAGAAGGGGATAAAATCATCCAGGTTAGTTCTTTATGAGCTCTGTAGGAACAGTCTCAGCTATTAATGCTGAATCTAGTATTTTTCTATGACCTACTTGCCCATGAATGATTTATGAATATACCAGGAAAACAAAAATATTTTTATTTACTTTACCTTTTCTGTGCAAAACTGTATTTTTGTGTTTTCACAGCACTTTATTCTACATTAAACCTATTTTTCTGCTGCACTAGATGCTTAGAATTAAATGTAAATATAAAGCCTGCAAGGCTCCAGACTACAAACAGGTGATGTTTGACTGAAGGAAAGACAAAGTTTCTCATCAGTCCGTCCTCTGCCCCTCCAGATCAATGGTGTTGAGATCCAGAACAGGGAGGACGCTTTAGCACTGCTGACCAGTGAGGAGAACCAGAATATTTCTTTACTGGTGGCCAGACCAGAGATCCAGGTACTTACAGTGTGAACACATCCTTAATGGAACAGAAAATGTTATCTCATGTACTCCGTAATGAGCTGTATTTTTAGACTAGCAGTTGATTTATAAGAGTAGGAGTTTTAAAATGAAAGATGTACCAGTGAATTTTCTGCGGTTGGATGTTGTGATGAACCCTCTCTTCTCCCCGCTGTGTGTGTCAGCTGGACGAGGGCTGGATGGATGATGACAGGAACGACTTCCTGGATGACCTCCACATGGACATGCTGGAGCAGCAGCACCACCAGGCCATGCAGTTCACTGCCAGCATGCTGCAGCAGGTACACACACACACACACACACACACACACAGCATGGAGCGTCAAACTAGCTCAATCAATCTGCACTAACACATATGTTCAGTTATAGATCGTTTTGGGTGAGCCAAATCTGCTGAAGGTAGCAGCTGTTCAGAGATTGTGTTTTGTGTTTTTTTTCCCTTTTATTATTATTCCCTCAAAGAAAATAAATGCAAAAGTCACATGTTGGTTAGAAAAAAACATGTCAACCCTAAGTTAATCTTTCGGTCTATTTTAAATCAAAAGGGCGTATAAGTCCCAAAGCAGATTAAGTGAAAAGTAAAGTATATATGATCAGAGATGTATTATTTCTATTGGAAGAAGTAGGTCAACGCTGATTATCAACATTTGTATTTTGACCACATTTTGATTAACAACAGTGTGACACACTCTTGTTTACAAAGCTGGCTTGGTGTGAAGACCAGCAGCTCACAACCTTCACTTTATTTTCAACATGCCTCCTGTTTACACTGGCTCATTCATCACTGAGTCACCAAATCATATCAGTCAGGAGGCAAAGTAAGCAGGGATACAACTGTTCTGTTGATTCATTTGCCATTTAATTACTGAAAAATTGTGAAAATATTCTTCGCATTCACTGGGTAGTTATACCCACTAAAATTACAAATGAGAATCTAAATCATAATTATATGTTCAGCATAATTGCAGTATTGCCACATGCATCAGATGTTGTCTCTATCACATGAATGCAGCAGCATTTCTTAACCACTTTGTTGTCTGTTGTTGCAGAAGAAACATGAGGAGGATGGCGGCACCACAGACACAGCCACGCTCTTATCCAACCACCATGAAAAGGACAGCGGGGTGGGCCGCACCGACGAGAGCACACGGAACGACGAGAGCTCGGAGCAGGAGAACCTCGGTGACGATCAGACCACCGCCTCCAACACGCTGGGCAGCTGCAGAAAGCTGACGTACAGCCAGGACACCCTGGGCAGCGCCGACCTGCCCTTCAGCAGCGAGTCATTCATCTCCGCAGATTACACAGACACCGACTTCCTCGGCATCCCGGCTGACGAGTGCGAGCGCTTCCGAGAACTTCTGGAGCTCAAGTGCCAAGTGAGGAACACGGGAGGCCAGGGTCTGTACTGCCAGGGCGGCGGGGCTGGAGGCCAGGACCAGGACTGCGTGGACAAAGAGCTGGAGCTGCTCAATGAGGAGCTGCGCACCATCGAGCTGGAGTGCCTGAATATCGTCCGCGCCCACAAGATGCAGCAGCTGAGGGAGCAGTACCGCGAGTCCTGGATGCTCCACAACAGTGGCTTCCGCAACTACAATACCAGCATCGACGCACGCCGCCACGAGCTCTCAGATATCACCGAGCTTCCAGAGAAATCAGACAAGGACAGCTCCAGCGCCTACAACACAGGCGAGAGCTGCCGCAGCACCCCCCTCACCTTGGAGCTGTCTCCAGACAATTCCCTTCGACGGGGAGCAGAGAACCAGCCCGGGGCCTCTGGGTCCAGTGGCACCAGCAGCAGGATGCTGAAGCCCCTCCTGTCCCCGGTCCAGGAGGCTGGCCCCAGCCGAAGTAGGGCCTCCTCCAAGGATCCAGATGGAGCCCTGCAGGCAGAGAGCAAGGAGAGGAAACTGGGAGAGTCCAGTAAGGGAGGGCGGAGCTCCATGCTTTCCCAGCCTCATTCACCCTACAAGCATGCCCACATCCCAGCCCATGCGCAGCACTACCAGAGCTACATGCAGCTGATCCAGCAGAAGTCGGCCGTAGAGTACGCCCAGAGCCAGATGAGCCTGGTCAGTATGTGCCGCGACCCCGTCACTCCCAGTGACCTGGAGCCCAAGATGGAGTGGAAGGTGAAGATCCGCAGCGACGGCACGCGCTACATCACCAAGCGGCCCGTGCGGGACAAGCTGCTGAGGGAGCGTGCCCTCCGTATCCGCGAGGAGCGCAGCGGCATGACCACGGACGACGACGCCATCAGCGAGCTGAAGATGGGCCGCTACTGGAGCAAGGAGGAGAGGAAGCAGCACGCCGTGCGGGCCAAGGAGCAGAGGCAGCGCCGCGAGTTCATGAAGCAGAGCCGAGCCGACTGTTTGAAGGAGCAGGCCAACCAGGAGGACAAAAAAGAGCCGAACATCATCGAACTGAGCCACAAAAAGATGATGAAAAAGAGGAACAAGAAAATCTTTGACAACTGGATGACCATCCAGGAACTGCTGACCCACGGTACCAAGTCGCCAGACGGAACAAGGGTGTACAACTCCCTCCTGTCTGTCACCACGGTCTAGGTCCAACTCTTGGTTCAGGTCCAGGCCAGCCTGAAGAGGAGGGACTGGGGTGTAATGCACTGTACATAGGACACTACCAATTGGGGTAGAGATTCCTGCCTCGTTCAATGTGGCAACATTTTGTAAATAGGAGACAAGAAAAGCCTTTTCTGAAGGAACTTTTGCCCCACGGTGGTCAAGAGAAGGTCCATCGAGTGCTCTACGGTTAGACTTTTGGACATGAATTGGACGCGGCTACGAGGATAATCTTGAAAATGTTTTTCAAATGTTTTCAATAACCTTTTCTACCTTTGTGCTTGCTCTTTTGAATAACATTGAAAAAAATACAATATTTGAGTTTTGGAAGGTTTTTGAAAGTGTGTAAAGACTGTGTGCCATAAGTAAACAACCAACATTTACACTTTTGTTCTATTTTGTTTTTAACAAATATCTCTTATCAGTATTTTACTGTTATGCATATCTTATGCTTATTGAAAGATACAATGCTATTTCCCTGCAAGGACAAACACATAATTCTCTTCAGGAGTACTTTTGTAAATTACAAAAAAAAATACGTTTTTTAACAAGTCCACATTTTTTAGTTTGAATATCTCTCCAATGGTGCTGTTTTTCTAAGGTTAATACCACCAGCAATGTACCACCTGTTACATCCTGTAGACTACCATCATAAAGTGATATCATTTGTATGTATCGTCAGAGGAAGACGTTCCTCACATGTTTAAATTGTGTTTATTGTTGACGCACATTGTAGTCGCTTTTGCTTTCTTAGGACTCCATGTATCAAACAAGAATAACACAGCTTAACAAATCCTTAGTTAGCCACACAATTTGATGTCTTGTAAAATGAGAGAAATAATAAATTATTGTTTTATATATGATGAGCTTTCAAATGTTGTTGGGGTTTCTCATTTACAAGAGGTGTTGGATGTGCTTAGTGCAGGAAATGGGAAAACAGAATCCGAATAGCTCAGAAACAAATAATTACAAAATGTGTATTATGTTGTGTCTAGTTTAACTGGCATGAATCTTAGCACCAGTACAGGTAGTAGAATATAACTAGTCATATTAGTTGGCACAGAGAAGTGATGCATACCTTTGGTGTCTGAATCCTTCAGTTTCATACAGTGAATGAGGCTCTTTGTGCTACTTACATTTCATCGGTTTAAGCTAGAACTTGACATTTAGATCTTAATCCAGGTGAACCCAACGCGGTTGTGAAAATGTGTCAGGACCTATTTATTGTTAACAAATTATTAGCAATACTGGGCTTTAGCTTTTTTGTTTTGGCTTTTCTTTTCTCACTAAAAGCTATACCCTTCACTCTCAGTTTGGGTTTGAATAAGGATGGTTCAAGTTCAGGTTGGGTCAAGCTTATATTTTCAAGCCAGGGACAAACTCCGATTTGACCTACTTTCTCCAAGAGAGACACATTGTCTGCAGCCCAACACTAATGGTAGAGCTTATTCTGTATGAATGTAGCCTACTGTTTAGGTGTAGAAATCCCTTTTTGGCTCATTTTGTTCCCATCCTAATTCTTCTAATCAGCTGCAGTTTAAGCTCACTACTTAAACACTACAGCATTGTCATGTTCTTTATTAGCAAACCCATCCATTTCTTGTAATACAATAGCTATGGCCTTGTCTTTATTGGGTCCCCCCGCTCACAGGCAGTATCGTTAGTTGAGAGGAACACAAAACAAGTGGTCAGACTCAATTCATGATACGAGCTCTTAAATAAAAGAATCTCCTTCCAGAGCCAGACACTCTGTTCATGTAATTGCTGTATGATTTTGCCAAATTGTAATAATGATAGTGGAAGTCCTGGGGCAAAAACAGAGTCTACTGCCTCTGTCAGTACCTTGTGCCAGAGCCCAAGTAGGGCAACAGCACATCAAGCTGGCATAAACATAAAACAGTCCAGTCAGCGGAGATCCCCGCTCTCCAGATCTGACAAGGTTGAAGACATGAAATCATCTTGTCAAAACTGAAAAGATTGCTCACTACTAGCAGTTTCTCTTGACATCTTTTTTTTTTTTTTAAATCTCTGCTCCTCAAATTCATCTTGCAGTGGAGTAGGGGGGGGGGTG